>NJET01000112.1:765-41878 GCA_002591415.1 Ophiocordyceps australis | reverse complement strand
TTTAAAATTATGGGTTACTGTACGATTAGCACTTAGTGACTATACGATTAGCAATACTCTTTAGCACTTAAAAATTAGGTCAAGTAGCTAAGATCGTGGCGCAAGTCTAATGCCGTAAACTTATATAGGCACGTTCTCTATAATAAACTTTAATCTATATAAAGTCTTCCACGCTTATATTCAAAGTTACTTGCTAGCGCTAGGCTGTTATGGAATATAGTAGAGGTAAAGTTAAAGAAGAAGAACGCTACCTTCTAATATACTCGATATAGCCCGTTGATAGAATATATATTAATACTAACTCGCTACGTACTCCTTTATGATTTCCTGCCAGAAGCATTACTCATTTACATATTAATTTTATGCCGTCTTTTTTTGTGCTCATCAGGGTATTGGTCTTTTAAGTCTTGCCCATTTAAGAGTGCATCTGCATTTAGCCTCGTACTGACTCGAATCATCTTTGTCTCACCCTCTTTTCTAAATTCGCCCTTAATTTTATCAATGTCGCTTTCCTCTCCCACTGGGCCGCGCTTTCGGTGATGATTTATTAAAGATGGTTGCGTGGTGATGCACGTAGGTTGTCCTCGTCCCCAGATTCCATCACAAAACATACGCAGGAGCAGGTCAAAGGGCGCAATGACTTCTTTCAAGCCAATCTCTAGCAAGATTCGACGTGCTCCCCTCTGACTAACGGCATACCCAGAAGAACAGACTCCCCATTGGGAGTGATGGATGGCACGAGTATGATCGGGATAGTCGTCCTTGAGTGTGAAGGGTTGAATAAAGGGCGACTCTAGATGCTCTTTTTTGGGGACTGTGGAATCATTTCTTTGAATCACGCGACCTCTTGGTAGAAACTCGTTGTCGTCTCGTGGAAAGCTCTGCCCGCAGTGACCAACCCACAGAACATCCCAGTCGTCACCATACGGCGAAATCTGAGGAGGCAGAGTGTTTGGAAGTGTCTCAAACATGATATCTGGCACAGGAGGGTGATCTTTTGGTCGCCGAGGAAATGTAGGGTCGGCGTATGACTTGGAATCGATCGCAAGAGGCTGTATGAGTGCGCGTGTGGCTTTTGCAACATTTTGAAGCTGATGCTTAATCTGGACGTCCCAGTCGCCATCGTCTTCCATGATAAAAGCCGAGGTTATATTGCGCCGGACAATTCTACATGGAATTTCATAAGCCGCCGCAACAATCAGTATACGGCGCCGCTGTGCTTACTCTTGTATCGCGTTTATATGTGCTCTCCAGGCTCCCAGTGCCGCGTTTAGGACGTGGGTTCCATCTTCAGCTTTTGGGATAGCCTTTTCAGCTATTTGGGAGTTTTGCACTCCGTCTATAAAGTCAATAGTAATGTCAGAAAGGCTGGCTTGGAGAACCATGCCATCTCGCCTGTCTGGCCTTGATGGCAGACTAATGACAAAAAGCTTTTCGAACTGTGGCCGAGAAAGAGGCAAAAAGTGTTAAGGATCTATTCGATATGGGATCATGGGAATTGCTGCTACTCACGCCAAGAGTGCTATTCTTGATAGTGTCGAGTGGCATTCCAGTAGGAGCTGGCTGTGCAACGGAAATAGCAGGGAGCTTTGCTATCGAGGCCATGTACGGACGAACAGCATCAGATGCAAGGAGCCGTTCTCTGCTTAACAAGAAAATCACGCAGACAATGATGATGGCGGCCAAGATGCGTAGTAGCGGCTTGGACAGGAGTGCATGTGCATGATACATGTCTGCCCAGATCCCAGGCATACACTCGAGGATAAAGAGTTCACAAAGCTGCGGCGGTTATAAGCAGCTTGCAAAGTCGCTTCTTTAATGGAAAACATTTAGAATTTCCTTTTCGGCTCCTTTCAAAAGTAATCGGGTGGAGTCTGGTTGGATTTGTATACCACTGGCTTCAATTTAGCCAGGGAGGAGGACATTGATATGGGACGCTACGCATAAAGACAATTCAGACGGAAAAAACCCTTGTTTTAAGGGAAACGTCATATATCTCATGTTTTTCTGTATAAATACGAGTTTTGTACATACGAGGTCTGCCGCGGGAGTATATTATTTGGGAAAATGCCGATGTCTCTTTACTCGCGCAATACGAGTTTCTCAAATACGAGTTGTGCCTCAAAGTCTATGACTCAAGGGAGCATTACGCATCTCATTTTTACTCTTTTCTGCTCAATAAACTACTACTTTTATCACATATTTCTAATCCCGCCAAAGAGCCCGCTACAGGTCAAGCCGCTCACGTATAAATTCGCACGCGTCTTCGAGTTCGTCAGCGCCCATTTCATGACCCAAATCGCTTTCTTCGCCGTTAGCGCACCCATTCCCATGAATACCAAGGTGGATCTACTCACGGATATACGTGCCAGCTGACATTGGCGCCCTCCCACTCCATCATGCTGTCAAAACAAGCCTTGGCCTCAGTGACGGGCACCACGCGATCGTCAATGCCGTGAGCGATAAAGAAACAAATGTCTTTGTGCCGTATACTGTCGGGCAACGTCTGGCACGCAATCTTGATTGTTGTCATTCTCGATGACATGATTACGACGCCTCCCACTCGGTCACGCATCGTCGTTGCAACGCCCGCGGCAATGGCCCCTCCCTGAGAGAAGCCCACCAGCATGACACGCTGCGCAGGTATGCCCTGGGCCTGCTCAGCCTCAATTAGACTTTGCACATGTCTCTGGCTGGCCAAGATGCGCGTCATGTCCGTGGAGCTCCGAGTCTCGTCAACCTCGACATCTGTCTACATCTTGGTCAGCCAAGCATGGCCTTGGTGTTTTCCGGCGCAGAGAGACCAACCACGTCGTACCATGCAGTCGTCGGTTTCCCAAAGTCCTAACCAGCAGTTAGCCTCTGACTTGTCCTCAACCACATTTTCCTCTGGCCCGCCTACCGCTGTAAGTGCAATCGTTGGCGACTGCGGCAGTATCCACTTGATGCTCTGCAGTTCGCGACACTGTCGCCATGCTTCCACGGCCGCCATCATGTCGTCTGTTGTTTGTCCCACGCCATGCATCACAAATATTGTTGCTGTATGCTCGCCCTGAGCTTCCACAACAACGGGCTCCGGATAGTAATCTCTAGATTGCGCCATTTTGCTACTCATTTACCCGCTCTCTCGTCTTATTTACCTGGCTCGAGATTCCAAATAAGAGGGTAAATGTCTGACGCCTTTTCTCTGCCGTTCCTACGCCCAATTTGACAACTGAGGGCCAAGGAACCCAGAACACAAGCTAGAGTGTCTTGTGCTTGTCCGTTTCTTGGAGGTGCTAACGGTCAGTTCTATCCGTAAGCCGAAACTGGTCGTGATTAGTTATAGTAGTCGTATACATGTCTTAATGTACAATGTAAATACTACCCTACCTACTAGTACTTGGATAAAGCACATGGCCACTTGCATCTGACCTCAGCTTATACTTGGTAGCAAACATTTTGCTTTTGCTATCCGTCTCTACAAATCTCCCTAATATAAGAAGTATTATTACTCCAGGATCTAAAGCCGACGCTCTACACAGCCTTCATAATCCCTCATGCTCCCTAGAGTAAGATTAAGGGCTAACTAATAGAGCTGGATTTTGAACTTGCCAAGTATTTATAGGTACAGGCTCATACTTATTGTAAAGTCTGTCAAGTGGTCTAATAAACTTCACTCCGCTGGCCCGCATCGAAATGAACAAGCGCGATGTAAAAATGGCACAGCGCGCTCATGCTCTACCCGGCTTATCGGCCTGACCACATGCGAAGCGTTATACCATTCATCTGGTTTAATGGACAGCTCTCGCCACTCAATCCACTCAATAGGTGGCATAATTAATAAACGTTTGCAGCGGGAGCACCACTGCCCGCCAGTCTTGCGCTGTGACGAAGCTTGCTTAATGATATCTTTAAGATGTGGCAAGTCATCTGGTATGTAGTGCTCCATGTTGGGAAGTTCAGCACTGGAGCAGCAGGTGCGAAGAGTTAGTTCAACCAGGCTCGGTACAGCACTGGGTTGCGACATATGTATACCAAGACCGTCCCATGTACCAGTCTCGTCACCGGGCCTAAATATAGGAATTGTTTGACTTGTGTTTTGTGTTGTGGGTAGACGAAACTTCGATAAAGTTGTTCCTCGAGAGTCGCAGATCTGCAGAGGCGAACGACCAAGATAGTGGGTCACGAAGCAAAGCTGGGACCGAAAATTTGGCTCCTTGCTATCTGCGTGACCGAGAACAAAGGGTTGATCTGGTTGTAAAAACGGGTTGGGGAAAATAAAAAGTTTTTCGAGTTTACTTCCAGGCGCAAAAAGTTCCAAAAGTTCCATAGGTAGAGACGATAAACGATTCTGCGCAATGTTGAGCAATTTGAGGTTGCCGAGTTTGGCTATTGACGGAGGTAAATGTGTCAACTTGTTCGAACGCAGGGTCAAAAACGTGAGATTGTTCAGATCAAAAATAGCGCCGGGAACGAGGCGCAGGCTATTCATGGCTAGATGCAGCTTGAGCTCTGGATCCTGCTGCTCAAAAGCGACGTCTCTTGCAACCAATGGAATTCGCGTCAGGTTCGTCAATGGGGCAATAGTATCGTTGGATAACTCCTCCAAGCCCAAGGACCAGAGATTAATTGTCTCTTCACCTCGTTCAATGCAACTTT
Source organism: Ophiocordyceps australis (assembly GCA_002591415.1). Classification (NCBI taxonomy): domain Eukaryota; kingdom Fungi; phylum Ascomycota; class Sordariomycetes; order Hypocreales; family Ophiocordycipitaceae; genus Ophiocordyceps; species Ophiocordyceps australis. Next base: position 37,237 of record NJET01000112.1, on the reverse strand, counting down.
GGATCTTTCTCCGTGCTTCAAGCTCCGCATCAGATATTTGTGCGACTGGAAGCTGTTTTTGTAACTGTGGCAATCTTGACTGCTTCTGTGTGACGAGATCCATGGGGAAAGCATCGTCAATCTCATCGCTTCCACAGAAGACGCCGCTATCGATTTGGCGTGTCAAAACGCGTCTCCCTGAACATGGTGATACTGCTCTGTCGTCGCCGAAAGTGGAGTCAGACGATGCTGGCTCCTGATGGAACCACGATCCGACGTATTGCTTCTTATGTCTGTGTCCAGAAACGTAGTTGTCTAACCCTGGATCATCGTCGCTGGAGAATATGGCTGCATCGCTTGAGCCCAGTGGCGCCGCTTCACTTGCTTTTGCAATGTGCGCGCTACGGGTGCGCTTGCGCGAAGGTTTTGTAGCATTTTTTGCCGATAAGTCTGGTAATGATGCTTCTGGGGGAGGAAGTATTGGCAGATCCATTGCCAATTGAATTGGATGTCGAAGCACCTTGCCGTGCCTGCCGCGATTATCTGCAAAGGAAGAAGTGTTGACCAACAGACCAACAAGAATGGCAGGCTAGTGTAATAAATACGCGTTTTGTCGGTCAAAAATAAGTACCCTGTCAGCCCCACCTGAATAACTTCGGGCTTCGATAGCGACCAGGGCTGATGCGACATCACTGGTACTAATTCTAAAATGCGGTCGCTGGAGATTTTAATCCCAGTCATCGTCATCATCCCCTTGTAATCGCCCTACAGTGCCTGTTTTGACGGTTTTTTGAACTTGTCCTTGCTCCTCATCTTCATCTGCGACTTGTCGGCGCTTAATAACTCGCAAATCAGTTTCTGCAATAGCTCCAACTTCGACGAGCAAATCGTCAATTTGCTGCATCTTGATGCGGGGTCCCCCCAAAGTCGCAAGTGTCGCTACCTGCTTGATAATATCGCCATTTTTGTATACCAAAATTGTCGGACAGTTGCGATCGGGATAATTTTCAATGGCATGGCTTGCCCGCATTTCGCAAAACTTGACATCGCCATATTCCTTTGCCGCTTGTATCCACAGCTCAGACAAGACTCGTGACTCGATGTTGGTACCCGTAGAGGCTGTCAGATTGACGAGTACTGGGCCATTCATAGAAGCTTCCGTTACTTGGCGCTGATATTCGGGTTTAGAAATAGGGTAAACACTGCCATGATTGGCCTTTTGCTGTAAACTGCGCATCTCTTGCATACGCTTTTCTCGGTATTGGTTCAAGAATTCCTCGTCCTCAAGGTCTTCGAGTTCGTCAAGTTCGTCAATATCTTTGCCTTCAAGTCGATTCTCATGTGCTAGTCGTCGTCCCTCTACCAATGCTTCCTCTATCAGCGGCGTGGGGCTAGGCGGTTTTTCTGGAATCACCCCATGCTTTCTCAAAATATCGTTCCTATCGCAGCTGTGTTAGTTATTCTCATCAAAATCATGACGAAGTCTTCTACCATTCCGTATCTGCGTTCGGGTCATCAATAGGGACAGCGATACGTTGTTCATTCGGTGCGGCCATGTTCAAAGCCAAGTACGCGTCAAGGCGAAATATAAGTGCCAACGAACATGAATTGTAATCCAATTGCTCAAGTTGCGCAAGCGCCTCTGCGTTCTTTTGCTTGTCTGTTACTACTTGAGATTCAGTGCCGCATTGGCCACCCGGTTAAAAGCCGCGCCGCTTCCGGAGTCTTGAGCCAATAGTGTTTGCTGAATTGACATCACGTGACTATGGGCCCCCAAGCCCTACTGTCCCTAGTGCAGTCCGAATCCATCTCAAACGAATTTCCCCCTCAGCCCATGGCCGAGTGACTGGAAACTTTTTTTCTTGTTGATCTATTTCGCGAGCCTCGCCAATTTCGTCTCCGAGATATTCAAGTGCCCATCCACCTTGAAATTACTCTACCAGCAGGCCGATTTCCAACTCAGTTCAACAAGATGGTGCGTCGAATAAATTTTCTTGCCAACACAATTCGACCCTTGTTGTGGCGACGTGCGCAATCGCCAAGCAAACGATGCTAATCCGGGCCTCAGGTTCTCGCTGTCGATCTTCTCAATCCTTCGCCGGCCGCTGAGGCCAAGAAGCACAAGCTCAAGGTACATCTTGACGCGGCTTCGACGTCGGTATCGCGCTGACGAGTTTTTCAGACTCTGGTCCCCGCCCCTCGATCCTTCTTCATGGACGTCAAATGCCCCGGCTGCTTCACCATCACGACCGTTTTCTCGCACGCCCAGACTGTCGTTATTTGCCAGGGATGCACCACAGTCTTATGCCAGCCGACTGGAGGCAAGGCCAGATTAACCGAGGGCTGCTCTTTCCGCAGAAAGTAAACTGCTAGCGGAGTTTTGTCTCGGGATAGTGTCTGAGGTATTTCGTTGCTCACTGGGTAGCGATGGTCTCGCAGTTGCAAATCAAGCATCTCGACACGGGCGTTTAGGCTAGCATGCCCGCGAAATATCAACCTCTCTCTGCAGGTAGAGGATGGGGCACCCAGAGCTGGGGCGTTTGGGATCTCCGGATATCTCGCAAGGCACATTGTCCATTTTGTCATTAACGTGTCCGCGAATTTTCTCCAAAGAAGTCATTGCGTCAGGCTGATACCAGAGAGGGCCATGTACCAGTGAATGCGATCGGCCCAGCGCGTGGGTAGAGAGCAGCTTGCTCGGGTGTAAGAGGATTGGCCACGAGAATAAAAGCCCTTTAAGCTAGCTTTGTGAATTGGCACTATTCAAAACTTGAACTGTATATTTAGCCAGCCAACCTTGAATACTTGCATCGTATAAGCCAACGTTGATGGCTACTAGTTAGACGCCCCAGCTTGTATCCTGCCACGAGTGAAATGTAACAATGGTATTCCAGACCTCTAAAACAACTTGTTACCCCGTAATCTATAAAGATGCACATGATCAGTACAGGATCAAACTCAATTTATTTGCTACTACATTTTTTTCTTGCCGTAATTGTGTAAATATATGTCTTGTAGTCACGGCATTTGCTCTAGCTGCGAGTCCGATAGGGATATTTAAACACCTACCCTATTGCTCAATCTTCAATTTTACAACTCCTGGTAGCATTTTACAGGTGATGCCGAGGGCCAAATAGATTATCTATTCTTAGTCTTCCTTGGCAAGTCAGCTTTTAAAGATCTTGTGACCTACATAGAAAACTTATTAGAGGAGAGAAGGTTGTCAAGTGGCATGACCAAGTCAAAGTGATGTTGTAATACTTTTGGAAGAGACTCAATTCGCCTACAGTATCAAGCAGATGCACCAACGCAAAGTCTATACCTAAGACTAAGCGTGACGATATGACTTGTAATGGTAAGGCTAACTACCTGCGTAAATAATGAGCAGTCTTGTTACAATCAGCCATGTGAAGCAACGTCCCTCTCGAGATCTTGTCGCGTCTGAATCATGCCGTTTCAATCCCCACTATTCGAAGACGCGTTCTGACACGGACCCACATTTAATTCGAAGGTTCGGCAATGCACTACTAGTAGTAGTTGTACAACGTCACACCTGCAATCTGACGACATGTGTCTCTCCCAACCCTTCCAATAAACTCTCCACTCTCATGCTTGTTGCCGCCGTCGAAATTTCTTGCTTGTTGAAAAGTTTGTGCCTGCTTCCTTTTGACTGCCGTCTGTTGTTATTTCTCTCTTGCACAATCTTTTGGTTTTTTCCCCCCCAAGAGTTCAAGTGTTTCCGGACCCAAGGCGCGCCTTTGTTCCAGACCCGAAATTAAAGACATTTTTTTCCGCCATTGATAGATGTCACCTGCGCTTCGGCATCGACTCGGCACAACAACCCAAAGTCTCAAACGCTTCTTCTTTTGACCGCGCATGTAACCGACTCAGACAATCACTCCTTCAGTGTATGAACGCATCGAATCGTCAGCAGCCAAAGCCATGTCTGCACATCGAAGAAAGCGTCTCTTTGCCGGTGCGGCTACCGACCCATCGCAGCGCCAAATCACGTCGTATTTTTCTCCTGCAGACGCCTCCTCTGCAACCTCGGCATCTTCGGCCTGGCCCCAGATCCCCGACAATGTCGCCGCCAACCTCATGAGCGTCGGCATGCGTGTACGCAAATCGGTGCCCGAAGGCTATCGAAACGTGGACACTGGCGTCTTCAAATTGTGGACAGAGTCCAACTCGCCGGGGCAAGCACAGACGCATCGTGCTACTCAGCCGGTGCACGAGCTACTCCCGTTTTGCGGCCTCAACAAAGTCGGTGGTCTCCACGTTCAGCCCCAGGCCGACTTTGATGGAGAAGACGATGATATCCCCAGTATGAATGCTATTCCGGGTCTCACCCTCTCGCAAGAAAGCGTCCAAAGTACCGACTCTGAGCCGCAACAACCCAAACCACAGTCTCGCAAGCGCCTCTTCACCCCCAACGACGACTCGGCTGCTCTTGTTCCTACCCTGTGGGTGCCCAAAGCTTTTGATGGCGAAATCAGCCCTCACACTCTTGCACCTGGTAGCTGGCCCAACGCACGTGTAATAGCCACACCGCATAGTCACTTGCAGAAGAGCACCGCCCTGGCAGACATGGGACAGGAAAACATGCTCATTGATCACGACTTTGACGAGGCTGATTTCCTCGTATATGGCAACGGGCGAGATGTGGAAATGACTCCATAATAGCGATTGTATTCCGCTCTACTAATACCCAGGGCTACTCACGGTCAAAGCCTGCAGGAATTGTCTTGATTCCCTCTGTGAGCTTGGAGTTGGACGGATGGATAGTACTAACGTCTAGTTTTTTTTTCGTTTGCATTTTTTACAAACACTGGACTCATGCCACAGTCATGCTTTTACAAACAGAGACTAGTATGGTCTTGGTTCCAGTTACTGGCCAGACATTGCTAAGCTCAAGGGAGTTACTGGTGGTTTTTTCATTAATTAAAGTTGAGATAGCAATGACATAAGTGGCTTCGCAGCCATGCATTTACCAGCGCCCATATTGCCGGCTAATTCTCGCAGACGCCATCACAGGGGTATATACTCTACTGGCCTATGTGAACAGTACGCTTGGAAGAATATATGCGTACTCATAAGCCCAAAAATGGCTCACGAAAGTCGAGTAGGTCGCGCTGGCCATAGTACTCACCCGTCACAGTTAGAACCATGTCGAGAGTTGCTCGCAGATTGAGACGCAAACGAAACTTTGCAGCCTCTTCCTCATCCATGTCGTTTGTAGTAGTATCAATAGCCAGTCGCGCTAGAAAAGCCTCCTTGGCAGCGCGAAGAGCTTGTGCGTCAGTGGTTGTACTGTGCATTGAGCCTTCAACATCTGAATCGGAAGCTGCCAGCTCCATTGCTTCAGACTCACTCTCTGCAAAGTCGGCCGTGATTTCACCCTCTTCTTCATCGGAGCTATCATGTAAATCATGCTCTTTTTTGACAACTGGGTCGCTGGAAAGACTGGGACTTTCCGACCTGATAACGGGTTCTGTGGAATCTTCAGGGTTTGTGTCTCGGTCCGCAATAGCATCATCATCATCATCATCATGGTTTTCGTCTTTTTGAGTGGTACTCGAATCGGTATCGTCAACTTCGGATGTGGTTTCATAAAGCTCCGCGTTAATCTCAGCCAGTTCAGATAGTGAACGGCCGAGCAGCACGGCACGGCGGCCAATGTCTCGCACACAAGCTACCTCCTCGGCACCCATCTCCTCAGGTGACGGCAAGCGGGCAAGCAAGCCCCAAAGCCACTGACTGGTGCGTTCCGATAGGGTATATCCGCGACGCAAAAATCGGCCGCCTAGAAGAAGTTGCAGGGCGTAGAAAACAGACGATTTGTGAAGCAGAGCGAGCTGCACCGGGTGTGGACTCGATTGACGAAGTATTCGATACCATGTCTTGACAGACTTGGTATTGGGCTTGAAGAGTGTCGCTGGAGTCGACCGTGACGATGCAACGAGTTTCATGGCGCTTTGTGGTGGTCTCGTGTGTAGGGTGCGACGAAGATGGTGGTATCTTGTCAAGATGGATGCGAAATAGGCCTGCAGTAGCTGGGGACTAGAGCTTTTCTCGAGGTGGTCGTGCCCCTCAAGATGTGCATGGCTAGTTGAGTCCGGATCAACGCTGCCATGGTCATCATCTGGTTCGGTGGGCCGGGCCACGTATGCGCCATCCTGGTAGTATCCTCTAACATCATCGACGACATTTTCGCATATAGGAGTGTCCTCTACATCGTCTGCCTGCAGCTCTGGCGGCATCTGTGGGCCAATGATTGTCGTTGAAGCAGTGAGCATATGCGGTATAGCCTGGGCCTCTGTTCTGCAAGTCAATTCTGTCAGTCACATCCAGTGCCTTGGCGAGCGCATAAACCCAACGCACCTAACGGAGCGCAGATACGCCATGGCATCAGCGTCATCCTCAAAGTCGGACTCATCGCCATAGGGGATCGAGGTGGCGTCTGTCTGGGCGGAAAAAACATATTTCTGGCCCCAAGTAGCATCAATGTCTGAGTTTTGGTGCTGATGGCGACATCGTGGGGAATATTTGCGGCGCTTTGGCCCAGACCCCTCTGTAGTCTCACCGCTTTCCAAGTCGTCGTAGTCGCGTTTTGCTGGCATTATGCCTCAGCGACAAGCATAAAAGGGGGCGAGGCTCAAAGCGCAATAGTGAAGCTTTAAGACGGCTGCCTGCTAAAATTAAACTCCTGCCAACTTGAGACTAGATAACCGTGACAAACACGTGACTGCGCGACTTGGGCAACACGTGTGTGTGTGTTATCTGTGTTATCAAGGTGGGAAAAAAGTAGAAACATTTCATCCCTTTGATTCCTCCCACCTCGCATTCCCAGCAGGGCCATGACTTCGCCGCACAACCCTCCGGCCTCGCCGACGCTCTCGCAGCTGCCGCCCGTCCCCACCTCGCCCGTCTACTCTCTCCTCTCAACCTCGACCACCCGCCCCGTCTCACAGTTTAACCTATCAATCCCGCTGCCGCCGCCGCCGCCCCCCCCTTCCGCCCATGCCATCCTCACAAAGGCCGATCTGGCCCGCTCTCAGGATGCCTATGCCGAACTGCTTGCCTCGGCAAAGACATACCGCCGCGCTCTAGCCACTCTCTCGACTGCTGCCTCGGCCTTTGCCTGCGCCCTCGAGGCGTGCGCCCGTCTCAATGAGGCTCGTGCCGATCCTGTAGGGCCGTCGGTGGCGTCTGCTGCGGCCGCCACGCCATCTCTGTCCTCGGCCAATGCTCCCGCTGCTGCACCCCGTGCTGCGCCCACGGCAGACACCTTGCTCGCCGCCGCAGGCTTGCACCATCTCGTCGCCAACCACCAGCAAATCCTGTCGGAAACCGTCTATCGCTCCTTCGAAGTCCCCCTGCTCCACGACCTCGACCGCTGGCAGGCCATCATGGATGATGAAGACGACTCGTACCGCCGCAGCGTGCGTGCCCAGGCTGCAGAGGTCAAGCGCCTCGAGCGCGAGGGTCTAAAGCTGCACCGCCAGCGCCGACGCGACATTGCTCGTCTACGTGCCCACCTTGTCGACTTGACGGCAAAGTTGGACGGCTTGACGGTGCTGCACTCAGACCACGCGCGCACTCGATTACGCGAGAGCCAGGAGACAAGTGCGCGCATCGTTGACGCTAGCTGTTCCCTGGTCCGTGCCGAAGTCGACATTTTTGAGGGCCTGGCGCGCAAAGGCTGGGCTGGCGGCGGCCTTGACGACCTGCTCGACAAGGGACAAGACCTCTTTGCCGCTGCCGCTGATGACTCGGCCCCAGGCGCCTTGACGACATCGATATCGACTGCCGCGTCTACCGTTGGCGATGCGTCAAAACTCTTTTCCATTCTGCCGCCGCGCAGCATTCTGGCTGATTCTGCAGCAACGGACCCTTCGCGCCTCGGCCACGCGCGGGGCGACAGTCTTCTTTCTGACCCAACGCACCATACACCGCCATCGTCACATCTCCCTCACCACCTTTTGCAAAACCACAGCTATAGTCCAGCGCCCTTTCTCTCGGCCGATGCAGAAAGCGTGGCGTCGGCAGACTTTGTGCGCCCCCGCCATGCACGCCCCTTTTCGCCACAGCCCATACGCCGCATTCCCGCAGACGTGACGTTTGACTCTCTTGGTGCCACGGTTGCTGATGCGTTTGACCCGCCGCCCCCTGGCCATCACGACGCGAGTCATGGCAATGCTCACGGAGATGATGGTTCAAATGCACATGAGGACACTAGTAATGCGTCTGCGCGTGGGCCTGACGGCTCAGATGCGGACAAATGTGCTGTTCCAGCTACGGACAGCAATGACGGTCCCGGCAGTCATGGGGGCCAAGTGTCATCATTCGACGTTGATCAAGAAGAACAACACCGTGGCAGAAGGCCGCCTTCGTCATGCTCATCCACGCCACGCGCCTCCTCGCCACAAAGTGCATCCTCTATCAAGGTAGACGCACACACAGCATCCGGCGACAACGACGCGCGCGAGTAGAGCTTGTACAACCATGTTGTCCGACGCCTTACTACTGTCTGGCGGCCGTGAGGAGAGAAAACCGCTTTGCATTGTCCATGTTTCATTCCCCGGGGAGACTCCATGCTTCTTGGTTCCTGTCGCGTCTTCCTTGCTCAAGGAGCAATTGTGTTCCCTTTTAAGCTCGGCGGTCATGTTTCTTGTCTTTGCCGCCGCCTGTATTGATTATTCGATATCTTGTAACAATTTTGCAATCACCAGTCTTGTTCCTCTCCTTGTATACCCGATCCTTCACTTTTTATATCAGAGCTTCCGCTTGTATACCTAGAAACCCTTGGCATAAAATCATGCACGATTAGAATAGCGTTCACAAGAAACTTGTCTTTTACCAATAAACAAGCCCTTGCCACGTAAAACGTGAACCTCAACGCCCATCGTGGTATGGAGTGTCCAACAAAAGAGAAAAAAACACGGCACCCCGCGCTAAAAGACTCGCAACAGGGAATCATTCTTGAACGCTAGAGGCCATGGCACATTTATCAGTCGTCCTTGTCGCCGTTCGAGCATACATCTCCTCCAAAAAGCCCAAAGGTGGTGTCCATCCACCATATAATCTTCCAGTACAAACTCGCGCGCGCCCAGTCAAAGTCGCCAGTCTCTAATCGAGGCACTTCTGAGCCAATCATGTTGCCGCTAAACCAGCGCAAAAAGGGGATGCTGCTAATAATGCGCTGTGTAACTGAAGGTTGCGGCAGGAGTGCCTGTTCCGCAGGCAAAAGGTGCGCGCGTCGAGCCGTGGGAATGCGACGGCAAAACGGAGTGTCTGGAGCAGGCGGGTCTACGGTGTCGGTGACGGTGGCAGATGATGCCGTGTTGGTTTGTGAGCCAGAAACCGTAGCCGAGTCTAGTGTTTGACTCGATGTACGCGAGGTGCCTGGCGAGAGATCGAGCAGGCGACTGCGAACCATTGCAGGCATGCTGTTGGAAGCAGAAGGGGCATTTCCGAAGCTTTGGTGTCGGTGGTGATGGCTGCGATGTTGGCGATGGCGGTGTTGTGTGTTTTCCTCCAAAGATTCAACGTCGGGGCAGGCCTCATCGCGGACCGGAGGGAGACCACGAAACGGTTCTGCATATACCAAGTGCCCGAGTATTGACTGTGGACTGGCATGCAGGGCCGCATTGGCAGCTTCCATGCTCGCAAACGTCACCTTGACCCAGTGTTCTCCGCCTGCTGCATGGCTCACCAGCACACGGTCTTCATCCGTCAAACGAGTCTTTCGCGTCAGGGCCGAATCCCGCAAGTCCGACTTGTAGCGCCGCTGGCTCGCCGGCGGATCCCTTGGATAGTCTTCTAGAATGACGCCTGCCAGGGCCTCGTAGTGCGCAATAGCAGCATATTGCTGCAGGGCTGACTTGTATCCACGAAGAATCATTTCCACGGGGACTGACGCGGGTCTTTGTTGTTGCTGCTGTTGCTGGTCTTTGGATGCGAGCTCGTCGTTGCCCGTGGTGCTATTGCGTCGAGCGGTGCTTGTTGCTGCCGACGCAGCAGCAGCAGCAGCTTGACTTGACACCCAGTCGCCAAACAGTCGGTCTGCGACGGCCAGAGTTGGATTTTCCCGAGCGCGACCTGGTGTGCCGGTACGAGAGCGTGATCGGCGTGTTGACTTGCCAAAGGATCCGCTTTCTACAGCGCTGCGTCGCGATCTTGTACCTGTTGTGTGACCATCGTGTCTGTTTGCAATCATTGCATCGTTAGATTCAATCCACGATACCAGGCGCAATGTCTTTTTTTTAAAGCACAAACAGAAGTTCCGTCAAAGTGAAGAACTCACTGTGAAAAGACCATGGCGTATGGACGCTTCAGTCCATCATCGCCGACGTAGCACTCGTCATCTGGGACATTGTGGAGAATAAGAGGAGCCATGGTGAGGCAAAAGGCCTGGCATTCCTCTAGAGCAATCGTCAAGGGCTGGGCAGGGGTAGAACTGATGAGCTGCGTTGTTGTTGTAGTTTTTCCTACCAGCCACTCACGGGTTCGGATCTTTAAGGAGCATTGGCCGCATCAACGTTTTCCCGCACGCTATCCCGAGCTAGCAGCTATAGAAAGGTAAAAAAACATGTTTCACCTGCTAGTTCTTGCGCATGCCATCACTTGTCTTCTTTGCCTCGACATCATTACTCTATCAAAATTACACATTATATTGTCCATGTCAGTCTCACGAACCAGAGCTGCGTCCCCTACCATGACGAATATCCTGCCAAAACTCCCCTAGAAAACATCATCTATCTATCCACATGGAGCATATCATCCTGCCATCGGAATCCTATTATTTGGTCGACTGAATGCTTCGAGTATACGATTACCCGCTTCCCCGGACCAAACCCCCCTCGGCCTCTCTAGCGCAGCTAGCATTTCCAGAGATTTTTGGCCCGCGTTGGTCTGAATAGCGTGGAGCTGTCCCGACTTGGAACACATACGCTTGAAAAAGGCATCTTCCTCTCGGAGGCCATCCTTTTCTAGAAGCTTTCCTGGCTCCCCTTCCTCAACAATGGTCCCGGCTTGCATGATATAAACATAGTCGTAGTCGGCAATCGATGTCATACGGTCCGTCACCGTAATGACTGTTGTGGTTGGCGCCAGTCTATCGCGCAGCGTCGTCTGCACCACATTCTCCGAGTCACTATCCATTAGTGACGTGGCCTGGTCAAGGAAAAGCACGAGAGGCTTTTGCAGCAGTGCGCGGGCGATGCAGACGAGTTGCTTATGGCCCTCAGAGAGCGTCACCGGCATCATGTCGTTCAAATCAGCTGAGACAAGGCGTGAAAGCTCAAGAGTCTGCAAGACTTGATGGATCTCGTCTTCGGTACACTGAAGCTGGGGATCGAGGTTCATGCGCAGGCTTTCCTTTGGGAAAAGTGCTGTTGCTGGATCAGATGGGACGACAGTCACTAAGCGTCGAAGGGCGTCGAGGTTGATGGATGCGATATCGACCCCATCGAGGATAATCTTGCCACACGAAGCCTCAATGCCGCGAATCATTGCGAGAGCCATGGTGCTTTTACCCCCCGCCGAAGGCCCTAGCAGGGCGACGCGAGACCCAGCTTTAATGTTTAGGTCAAGCATCTTGATAGCGGGAGTTTGATCTTTGCCCTCGTAGTGGAACGAAAAGTCACGAAAACGAATACCACCTCGTTGTGGCCACCTAGAGAGCGCATTGCAATCCTCTTTAATAGCTTCCGACGGCTCTTGTTCTGCATTGATATGCTGTCTTATGCGCTCGACAGCGCCAAAGGTATGCTGGCTCAAATTGGCACCAAACTCAATAACGTTGGTGATTGCATCGGGAAGAGCCATGCAACAGGCCAGAACTAGTCCGATAGTGCCAGACTTGATCTTCGAGGTAGTTGCGCTCTGGGTTCCGAGGGCTGCCATAGTGCACGACAGAATCGATACCAAAAACAAGACGCGCAGCGACAACCATTGCTTACTGGCACGAATGGCCAAGTTGGACTGAAGCCGCTGTGCAGTGTTCTTTTTGTTTTGAGTTATAAATTCTCTGGACCTCCGAAAGGCCCGAATTGTCACGTTTCCCGCGAGCGTTTCCTGTAGATGTTGGTCGAATATAGGTTGTTCCTCGATCTCGGCTGTTCTGAGAGCTCCCCAGGAATAAGTATAGCGTGTTGCAAGAAGAGCACAAGCAGCGCAAAAGATGGACATTATAAGTGAAGAGGCTGGTAATAAGATTATCAACAAGACCATCGTCATTACAAGGCGAGCTGCAAGTTTAACCGCCATGGTGCATAGTGGGGCTGTTTCTTGGTCCACCACGTCTAGATCACCACCAAAGGTCTGCGTTGTCTGTGGCTCCGAACAACAATCGAGGAACCTAAACTTGGCATGTAGAATTGCAGAAAAAAGTCGTTCGTGAATGGTCCTGGAAAATTGCGTTGCGATGCGGCTTATCATCATATCTCGGGCCAGAGACAGGACTATAGACAAAATCGTCAAGGCGCTGTATATAACGAAGCCGAGCATCTGGCTTGACGGGCCAGCACTGGATGAAGACCATCTCATAATCCAAAGACCTATTGCTGCAAACAATAATTGCTGCACCGCGATAACGCACAAGGTAAGAAGTAGGCCGTAATGAGCTTTGAGGTACTCGACAACCATTTCCACAGAAGCCCAGCTGGCTTTTCTTGTATATTCGTATGGCTCATAGTGGCAGGCAAATCGGGGCGCTCTCTCGTATCGGTTCGGCGCCTTGGAGAAGTTCTTAAAGACAAAACCAGTTTTATTGACCTCGCAATCTGTCGCTTGTGAAGCAAACACCACGTTTCTAGCAGCCGTAAGGAAATCAGAGGAGAGAACACGAGCGGCAACTAGCCTAGCGACAGTTCCTTGGACTCGGACGCGCCCTCTATCAAGGCAAACAACATGGTTCGCATACGGCACAACGCGTCTAACGTGCTGCGTGGCCAGGATGCATGTGCGACCATTCATCAGAGGACCCTTGAAAGCTTTTTTTAGGACATGCCGAGTTGTGAATTCATCAAAGACGCTAAAGCAGTCGTCAACGATGAGGTACTGAGCCTGGCTGTAAAGAGCCCTCGCGAGCGAAACTTTCTGTCGCTGACTCAACGAGAGACGCCAACCATTTTCGCCTACCACTGTCAAATCCCCACGATAGAGCGTCGGCAGTTCCTCGAGGAGATTGACTGCATCGAGAACACTTTTATAGCGCTGGTAGTCGAATGGAAGGCCAAACGTGATATTGTCTCGAATAGTGTTATTTTGAATCCAAGGTTGCTGCGGGCAATAGGCAGCAGATGCACGCGAGCCGGATAGTTGGGCTTGGTCGATTGGTTGTGCTTTAAAATCACCTTCCTAAGGTATAAAAACACTCCCACCGACAATCTCCATTTCTCCGAGTAAGGCCAGCAATAATGACGATTTTCCGCAGCCGGGATGGCCAAAGACAACATTAATCTTGCCAATCAAGAATTCGATATTCAAGTCGCCAAGGCGGAAGGCAGATAGCATTGCTTCTATCATAGGCCAATGTTCACGTCGACTGGGATCACCATCAGTCGGCCAACGGAGGGTAGCGCCCTCGAAACCAAGCTTTCCACTATTGATGCAAGGTAAACGCTGTCCTACTTCTTTTTCTTGTTCGCGTAAAGTCTCATCAATTCGCTTGACCGAAATGTGGGCTTGCGATGCAAGGGCCATTACTTGAGCCGCTCGCTCCATAGGCAAACGCAAAGCGGCAAAGACGACTATTACTGGAAAGGCAGTCGAGCTTCTAAGAGTGGTATGTAACACCACACTTTGGAATAAGAATGAAGACGCTGTGGCGATCAGAGGCATAGAACAGCATGCGGTACTAAATGCAGACCCCCAGAGAATTCGGCTCTTTTTCTTGCATAGTTCCTCTTCTCGAAGACCCGAAAGCTGAGTTTGGATGCACTTCTCCCATGCAAAGTACTTGATAGCGCGAATGGCTGAAAGAAAGTCGGCCGTCGATTCTGTTCGCGTCCTCGTTGCAGCCAGAGTTTTTTGCTCTGCTGCAGCGTGCTCTTTCAAGAAGAAAACCAAGGCGGGGAGAAAGACGATATACACAGCGAGGCCAAAGATGCCGCTGATGCCGCTGATGCTATAGAGAGCGCAAATAGCGAAGACTAGCTGCGTCGGCATAGTGATCCACAATAGATGGAGATGAGCGCCCATTTCGCTAATGACGGGGGCGTCGACGTTGATATTGCTGAGAATAGTGCCATTCGTAAGAATCGTCTTGCTTGCGTCGGCGATTAAAGGCAGCTGTAGCATTCTTTCATAAATGTCGCTCGTAATAAGGCCGTTGAGCCTCGCATAAATCTTGGAGCCAGTCCATTGGCATTGGGCATTCGCGATGCCTGATATGAGGCCTGAGATTAAAAGACTGCTGACAAGAAACCAAGCCATGTGGGTCTGTATTGCCTCTGAAGATTCTATGCCGATAAGAATGGCGCGCAGAATTAAAGCCGGGGCAAATAGAAGAAGACTGGCCAGAGCAGCCCATGCACCTTGGCGCAAGAGGTCGCTACCGACATGTCGCAGCAGTGTTGGAAGCAGCGACGAGGAATGAGAGACGTTCTTGCAAGCTGAAAGATCTCCCGAACTGGCTGATGTAAGGATATCTTGGAGCTCGGGGGAATCGAGCCTTGTTTCTCCTCCATTTTGAATCCATGATAACGTGAGGCGGGAGACGAGGCCTGCAGGCTTGGAAATATCCGCCTCGAAATCAAGAAGTGCGGGACCGATTCGTATTATACCCGACCTGACATGTCTGAGGAGCAACAAGGTATAGCCGATGGGGCGGAGTGACAAAGCGATGGCGAGAGGCTTGGGGGCGAAGTCGAAGATGACAGAGTGAGTGGTGGCTAGAATGCAAAGGTATTGCGCTAGAAAGAGAACTCCAAGATGATACTGCATGGTCCAAGGCTTGTCAAAGCGGGTGCTAATGACGAGCAGACACAATAAATAGGATGATGACGAAATCATTGCCAAAGAAGAGCCCATTGGGATGTGCAGACCAAGTCGAGCTGCGAAAACAACCAGAGCGATGCCGAGGGCAATGTCAGCCATGAGCACGCCTTTTTCGAGCCTTCTCAATTGATCATTTCCAACGGCAAGAAAGCGCAGCCATGGCGAAGGACAGGACGCGTCGACATTTCGAATGCTTTCTTCATCCACAGCTGTTCCATAAACTGGGTAGGAGCCTGCTAGTAGTGGTCTACGCTCATCGTCGGTCGCTTTGAGGCGCTTGAGGCGTTGTCGATAAAGCTGAACAGCCAGCAGGGCCGCTGAGAGAACCGAGGCCACGAGAGGAATGACAATACCGCAGATGACATGCAGGAGGCAAATGGCGTGGCCGCCCTGCCTGCATTGCAGCATCGTGTACGATGATTGAAGGATGTATCAAGATGTATCAGTTGGGGGTTGCCAAAAAAGAAGACAAGATATGGGGAGATGAAGAAGGAAAATGACGCAAAGACGAAGAAGAAAAAGATATAGATGCGGCGCCCCAAGTACAAAGTGGGTCTTGCATGGGGTACTGGTTCTGTTCACCATCGGTCTGTGAACAATTGCGTAGCCTTGTTCTGTTCATGAGGGAAAATGAACTGTGAGAGGAGAGGGCCAAATTTATTGTCAAGGCAGTCTCTGCTACCCTAAGCGAAAAGACCGCGTGCTCAATTAAATTTCACAGTCAGAAGATCATTTAATAAAAAGGAATATAATAATGCGGCTCTGAATGAGGCATTCTACTTTGTGTTAATCAACCGCTTCATCTCATGCGTCTAGACCAATTAAAAGCCAGCCATCTCAATTTTGTCCGACATACGCTGGGTCGCCTGACCGCTACAAGTTGCTGGCAAGCAAGCAATGCGTTGTCACTTGCCGCCTAGAAGCTGTTTGTATCACGAGTATTCGCAGGCCTAATCGTCATCAATTTGTGTGGCCTTGTGCGGTACTGCTGTGTCGGGTTTCGCAACCCTTCCAGAGTTATTGGCACTTGATCATCCAAGCGTTTCCCAGGCGCCCAAAACCCTAATCAACAAGATGAGGCATTAGACCTCATTCCGCTTGGCTAGATATCTGAGCTCAAGACGCGTCTATTACTTTCATCGCCAACGCGCGTCAGCAAGCTTCAGCGCTCAAGCGTAGATATGTAGTGTGCTCACTATAGGAACAAGCCCATCAATGACTGACATCTCTTACTACGGCATACTTGTTGGTCGCTTGTAGAGATTGCTTGTAATTTCCTCACCAGCATCATTATCTCATGTTCGAGGTCGATTGCGACGATGTCCACTCCAAATCCCTCTGAACGGCTCACAACATCAAGATATAGGACTTGCAGCCCCCGAGCACGAATATTGAGATCCAGGTATCCGTCCGGTGGCAACCTCAGCGACCTGCGACCTGCACAAAACCCGTAATTCTCTCGTTAAGCAGTCTGATTGCATCACTCTGGCTGCTGGCAGCCTAAATATGCCACTTTACTAGTCAACGGCCCAAGAGGTTCAAAGTCGACAAAATAAAGTTTCCGATAAGCTTGGTGGTGAGGCTCTTGAGCTCTTGGCCTTAAAGCTTCGCCCTGGCTGGCTAGCGACGGGGGCTAGCGCTAGCGAATCTATTGTCGCGGCTAGTCTGCAGCGGCTCTCCTTCAAATCTTATTTCGCCGTTATAATCGATACGCGAATATGGTTAAACACGATTACAGCTGCGGGATTAGTTAATGGCGTGTTGATTGATGGCGTTGAAATGGCGAAAGCTGTTGGCAGATTGGCGCTAGCGGCAAGACGTATACATGAGCGGAATTTTGACACCATGCTAGAGCAGCAATAGCCCAATTTACACGGCAAAATATATTACCGCAAAATATAGATCCATTGACAGTGATAAACTACGTATCATTCGCTACACATGACTACATCTTCCAGTCGCCCGTTATCGAATGAAGTTCAGAGTGGAGAAATGGGTGAGGGAATGGCGCGGGTCGGGCCGGAAGAATAACTGGGCCGTAGAGATCGCGAGAGATGATGGGTCGAGGCCACCAGGACCACACTTTTCTGCAGCGGTAGAATGGGGCGCAATTTGCTTCAGCGAGAAATCGATGTCCACACCGCCACGAGATGACATAACCTTGCCAAACCTGCGGGCCGGGTATCGACGGCAATTAGTCTCTAGGGAACCAGCTACGTCTCGACATGGAGCCAAAAGAAAAAAAAAGAAAACTCAAATTTTTCTCCACGCTGATAGGCGGCAATAAACTTGTAGGATCATAAGCTGATTTCTTAACAATAATACTTGCATATTAGCAACGTTCTAGGCCCACATAGACATCGCTATCTACGAGCTGATGGGCGTCAATAGTCTACTTGAATCAAGCCGGCAAAAAAATTGAGAATGGACCAAGCTGGGTCAATTGCAACAGTGTTAGGGGCATACAAGGTCGCTCCGCACCGATGAATATGAGAAAAGATGCACATCACGTCAGCACGGCCATGTGCTTATATACTGGAGCTAATGTAGCTCCTGGGTGGTGATATTGACAGAGAAGCCGCGGGAGAGTGTGTCCATTCCATGCCAGCTTAGGTGCCTCGAGCGAGCCGTTTAAATCGAGTGGTCATACAGACAAGATGGAGCAGCGTCAGGCACATCCCGCCAACGGTGGCTTCCTCCAAACGACTCGCACCATTCGCGACACGGGCCTCTGGGCTGGCCGTTTGCTCAACCGCCATGTTCGCAGCACTTGGTCTGGAGTCTGCTCCGTCTGCAACAACTTGCAGCCACTGGGACACGAAGATACGCTTGGATCGACTCCCAGCTCCGCGGGTCGCTGGGTTTTATTTCAAGGCCGGCAACCCTTGACAGGCCTCGTCAAGGAGCCGGCCTTGTGCATCCCAGGCATCAAGACCAAAGAGCTGCTCCGAGCGCGTCGACTCGACCCCAAGACGGGGCAACCCTTCCGCAACTGCCGATACTGTCGTCTGCTGTGCGATGTGCTGGATCTTTTCTTCATTGACGAGTGGATGAACTGGGAAACAGACACCTTGAATGGAATGCATCTTGATGTTGGCCTGATGATCCGCGAGGGCCATCCGCTCGTCGTCACATGTTCTGGATGTTTTATTCACGATCCCAAGGTTATGCATCCGCGTGTCGATCTCGAGTTGTTTTGCGATGCGGCCATAGAGTTGGCCACTCCCGACATACCTGTCATGGGAGTCGCAGCGCCGCGAGTCATGGACACGCGCAGCCCAAGCTGCATGCAATTTGCAATGGAAAACATGGCACATTGCTTGCAACACCACCCCCAGTGCACCTCACCTTTGTCAAGTTTTGTACCCAAGCGACTTTTAGCCGTGGATAGCAGTCATTATTCTCCCGTCAAATTATGCGAAATGCTGCCTCCCGACACCAAATGGGCTTCCCTTAGTCATTGTTGGGGAGGACTAAAGCCACTTATGCTTCTCACGTCCAACCTTGATTCTCTCAAAAACAGCATCAATCTCGATGACTTGCCTAGGACGTTTCAGGATGCCATTCGTGTTTGCCGCAGTCTCTCGATCCCATATCTCTGGATTGACTCGCTCTGCATCATTCAAGACAACAAGCTCGACTGGCAACAACAAGCGGCACAGATGGGTACAATTTATAGCCAGTCATTGTTGGTAATCATCGCTGCGTCATCGGCTGGCCCTGATCAACCTTTTCTTGGGCCACGAGAACAAGGTACTCGAGAAGACTTTTGGGGCACGAAAAGTGTCAAGTTCCAAACGCCAGCAGGCACCAATGTGTCGATACAGGCTCGCAGACGACACCTTCTTGCCGCTCCGCTGGATTATGGCGAGTATGATCCCCCATTCACAGAGACTTGGGCAACGTTGAAACGTGTCGGTCCGCTCTACAAGCGCAGCTGGTGCTTCCAGGAGTCGCACCTTGCCCGTCGCGCCCTTCACTTTGCCCCTGGAGCCCTCATCTTTGAATGCAAGACTCATCGACGAAGCGACGACTCGTTTAGCACGTATTCCCTACTTCCGCCTCCTGGCACCTCATCACACTCCTTACCAGAAGAAATGCAGTGGCACATGATGGTCAAGTCGTACACGTCGCGACAGCTCACCTTTGCATCGGACAAGCTGCCTGCCTTGTCTGGAATTGCATCGCTGACGCCTCAGGCTCGTACGGACCAGTACTTGGCAGGACTTTGGCGCAAGACGCTCCTTGTTGACCTTGGCTGGCAGGTAATGCCGTGCAGTGGTCGTACAGGAATGACTATGACGTACTCATCCGAGGAACAGTCCGCGCCAACCTGGTCATGGGCGTCCATCAACCATGGCGTCCTATGGAACAAGTTTGAGTCCTTTGAGCCACTTGCGACTCTTGTAGAAGCATCATGTGCTGTTGATGGGGCAAATCCATACGGTGCCGTGAGCGCAGGCCACATCAAAATTTCGGGACGCTTTCTACCATGCCGCGTGAAACAAGACTCTCATCAGCATCATGTTTACCACCAACAGCCCGATGGCAAGCGATCCAAGGATCAGTGGTTTATGGGCGACGGAAGGCTCGTCGGAGCACAATCGTCACTTTCCCCTAAACATGTCCTGGCCCGGCGATATGCTCCCACCATGGGACAATCCGAGCTGAAATTTGATGCTGGTGCCTTCTTCCTTTGTCTGGGGAGAACGGGAGCCATGCACTACGATCATGTTGGGCTGATGCTGACCTTGTCTGAGAGCCAGCCTGGTTGCATGGAAAGAATTGGAAGTATTACGAACCTACCCAAAAGTTGGTATGAGCACGGTACCGAAGCTACCATTGTGCTAGTCTAGGGCAGGATCTTTACGACTATTAATAAAGTATGCTGAAAATTCTATGCCCTTTTAGTGAGCTTCTTGAGAGTATAGTCTATAACACTCCAGGACCCTTTAAACGTTGCCTAGAATAAGCTACCACAGCCTATCATCAAGGTGCTTGTCTCGTCCCAACAGCCGAGTATCTCTACGCGGCCTTTGACTGCCCTGGTGCACACCAGCTGGATGGGCCGCGCGTCAAGTGCCAGGCGTGCAAACTCGTAGCACATGGGAAAGAACCTCTCGTTCTCGTCTACGTGACCAGGGTTGAATACAGCCCCCTGCATCTCGTCACCATATCGACAACCTCTAGAATTATATGACTCTTGAGCCACATATATTATTTTGTTGGTTCTGGTGCATGCATATCCCGTGGTGCGGACGCCGTTTTGAAAGATGAAGAACCGGCCCTTGTCTATTAGATCAGGGGCTTGAGTAGCGTCGGGTGGAGAAGCTTTTGGCTTTAAGTCGACGGGGACTGACTGCTCCTTCACGGAGACTGACATTCCTTCTTTGGAGACTGACTGCTCCTTCACGGAGACTGACGTCCCTTCTTTGGAGACTGACTCTTCGTTATCGGAGACTGACTTCTCTTCTTTGGAGACTGACTCTACTTTATCTGAGACTGACTTCTCTTCTTTCGCGATTGACTCTTCTTTCCAGGAGACTGACTCTTCTTTATCGGAGACTGGCTGCTCTTTCTCGGAGATTGACTCTTCTTCCCAGGAGACTGAATGCTCTTCCTGGGAAACCGTACGCTCTGAGCCAGTATCTGTAATTGTAATGGGGACTTTGGACTGCTTCGTATCTGTCCCGCCTCTATGTAGGTCTACCTGCGGGCTCGATTTTCTAAGCTCAGGTGGGATTATGTCCTTGGCTTGGGCGGCTACCTCATTTGGGTCGCCATGTCGGGCCGCTAATCCACGAGCGGCCTCGGCGTCTTTTGCGTGGAGGTATCCGACACAGTCATATGCAACTCCTCGCATTATAAATCCGCACAAGGCGTGATTCGACATTGGCTCCCTCGTCAAGCAGTACCAGGGCCGCCCCATACCCTTGTCTTCGCTCGGCTCGTAGAGATCATTACATTCGCTGATGCTTTTGGAACCCTGTTTCGTTATATCGGTTCGGAATTTTTCATCCTGACGGCAGTCGGGTCGCTTTCCCTCACATTCGCTGATTATCGTCGAAGTCAGCCATGCACAGCTGACCAACTGACTCTGGTGTAAAGTAGTTTGAAGACTAAATGATGTTGGTCCTAGATAGACATCGTTAAAGAAAGAGCCGGGTTTGAATTCCAGCGCCCAACCATAGCGTGTGCTACAAGTCCGTGCCTTGGACACGTCCTTTCTTGGCGGTATAGCCGGTGAGTTGACTGTGCCGAATCTTATGTGATCCAAAACGGGCTTTCCTTTCATGTCTACACAGCCGAAAGCATAAGTCGGCGTCGCTCCATGGCACATTATAAATTCTTTTTTCCTATCCCGCCCAAAGACACAATACCAGGACCGGCCGAAAGCAGACTCTGGCGGAGGAATCCCAAGATCATTGCATCGAGCCATGGGTAGAGTCGTCCACGAGTTAAAGACTTTATTTTCAGCGTGGTTGAACCCAAGGGCCCCTAAACACGGGAATAACTTGCCGTTACAGTGGCTAACGCGCACCCAATTCGCTCGGGCGCAATCGACTTTCCAGTCCGGCTCGTGATTTGATGGCGGTATCAATCGGTCTCTCATTCCTTTACTGTACTCTGTGGCAGGATCTGTTGGGCGGAACACCCAGGATAGTTTACGAACACAACCTGGCAGATTAAAGGCTCCAAAGATTCTTAAAGCCATTAGCAAGAGCGCCGGAACAATGCGTGAGCACAACATGGTTGACTAGTGGCGAGAGGATTTGCCAAATTATCGTATTAGAGTGCTTCGGCCTAAAACGCTAGATTGAGACTTTTTGGCTAATAGTGTAATATGAGTGCAATAGAGACAAAAGACGGTATCTTGTACGCAAAATCAGGGAATCAGGATGCATTTAAGTAGATGGAATGAATTTTTCGTCAAGGATAGCCGCAATACTAGTAATACATAAAGTATTATTTCTATATATACGTAAATTCTCTATTAATATATAGACATATTTTTCTTACTTAAAAATTTGTAACTATAATAAGAGTATTGCTAATAGAAAAGTAATGAATTGCTAATGGGAAGGTAATTAGGATTTTCAAGTACCTTAGTATAGACCTTTTCCCTAATATTTCCTAGATATAGAGCTAGCCAGACCTTCCAACGAGCCATGCCTTCTAATTATCCAGACCTTACCAGAGCCAAGAGCAGTTAGATCTCCCAACGAGCCCGACTTGCTAGACTTATAAGACCTTACTAGACCTTACTAGAGCTAGCTAGAGCTGGTTTTTTTTTTATATAGGCGTAGCGACTCTAAGATTACTAGACAGATACCTTTATATTAAGGTACTTAAAATTTCCCGATTACCTTGCTATTAGCAATCCATCACCTAGCCATTAGTAACACTCCTAGCAATAAAGGCTCCGGTACGTGTCTCTATATAACTGTATTAGCAGAAAAGAAACCATTTTTACTAGCATCAGGTAAAATTCTCTAACGCTACAAAGTTAGCTTTCTTCTCCTGCTTAAGAGGATAAGTAACTATATCCTACTACACACTCAAGCACCAAAGGCGCTTATATCCAGACCAGCAATGCTGCCCATAGATGTTGCAGCAATCGCTCCCGGGCCACTCAGGGGCCGATTCATTAGCACATAGCGCATCTTTGTTCTCGTATCTTGTCCAGCTAAGGAGCTGGCCATCTCGCGTATCCCAATCTCCAAGGCTGGAATCTGTAGTGCCACATCCAAACGGCTCGCCAAACCACCTGCAATCCCTCGACTTGTGGCGGCACCACTGTGCCGACTGGACTGTTGCAACGGTGAAACAGATTGCTAGAAATTTCGGGGAACGCATATTGTAGAGAGTATAACGCGGCCAAAAAGAATGATTAACAAAGGCAGAGACTGGATTTCACCAGTCTGCTATTCCACCTAGATGGGTTCTTATTTATCCCGTGAGATATAAAAAAGCACATACTTAGCTCCTAAATATGACAGCGTTTAAAGTTGGAGTTTAATATATAAAGCTTAAATCAAATTATGATAGATGAAAGAACAGAAAAAGGAGCAAATCAAAGCCTGATATTTCGTTTTCTATTGGCCAAGATAGCGCTTTTGTACCTTGGGGACTGGAAGAAGTCTTATTTACAGCAGAATTCAGGTAAATCAGGTAATTTTTTACAGAAGATACAAGACACCGATAAAGTAGCAAGGTTGAATGATGGGGTAAAGATGGAAACATTCCTTTGCTAGCTCCTTGTCTTGAGCTATTTTTATTACTCTAGGCGGAACCCGGCTTTGCTTAACATATATAGCGTATTTGACTCTCAAGCAATAGTACCTGGACGGTTTCTTAGTTTATGTCTCTTTGTCAGCCTCACAGTATTCATACTGAAATGTAAGTCAAGAACATGGAGCCACAAATGCTGCTGTGCGACTAACATGCATCTGGGGCCACGTTCAAGGGTATGGGGAACGAAACTTCCGCCATATCTCTTTACCGCCTCTATCAAGTCTGCTAATTGCAGAGCGAGCAGGCCAGAGACTAGATACCTGCTTATAATCGCCTAGCTTTCCTTCAGCTCCCAAGCCTGGAGACTCAACGGGGTTTATATAGCTATACCACCAAACCAGCGGCTGTGTAACCAACATTGTGAGGTAGTAGAGTAGCGGGCAGTGGGACTAGTGCCAAAGTGAAAAATTAAATAAAGTGTCTACTTACAGTTTGTTATCTATATGCCGCGTTATATAGTATATGCAACCTAATATAGCCAGCTCGTAAGAGTAATGACAACTCCTGATAATGATATCATGCCACGCCCTTTGGGATAGGTTAGGCTAAAAACACTACATTGGTCATGGTATTATTAGAGTTTTGGGGTAATAGTTCTTGCCGTTATTACCTTTGTAATTATTGTAGCATTCCAATTCTGCCTAATTTTGTGTCACGAGGCAGATGAGCGCAAGAAAATGTCAAGACCGACTAGCAATCATGGAGAGTTTTCTGTCGGTCTTGAATCGCACATGTACACCAAGTGCCGGGACAAGGATAAACGGATAAAGCTTACACTAGTCTTTAGTATACGTATGCATAGCCTTTGAGAATGACAACTGACAGAGACTGCAATCAGACAGACAGAACACCAGCGCAGGTAAAAGCAAAAATATAAGGCAGGAATTTAATTGCTAGGGCATGTGGGATATATTTTTAGGTGGCCCAATACTATATAGGTGGCTCCGCAATCAAGCCCTTAGAATCTTCAAGATGCGGGATGCGAATTTAGCAAGGGTTATTTCTCGTATGAAACTGGGAACTCACGGCTTCTCGTATAGAATGCGTAGCCCTTGATATTTTAATGCCCCAAGGATTGAGCATTACCCAAAATACGAGAGAATTGATAGCTGACATGGCATCAAATTATCTCTATATTTTGGTTATGCTTACGACTCTTGGTAAATTAATCCCTCAGCCGGTGCATGGAGATTTAAGCTTCTGGCTATAAAAAAGGACTGCTGGCCTCTTGCAAGAGATTTGTGATGATTATCCTAACAGCTCAGATCAAGACCAATATCGTTCAAGGCTGTCAATTTCTCAAGATGAAGCTCTATTCACTAGCACTTGCACCTTTGGCAGGTCTGTCTTTTGCGGCATCACTCACCGCAAGACAGGCCTCGAAGCCTCTCCTTGATTCTGACATTAATGAATGCGGAAACATGAAGTTTGCTGGTGATCGCAAACAAAGCATTTCCGAGGCCTGTGTCGGAACACTGCGTTTCTGCTTCATGGAGCCCTACCCCACAAGACCTTATCCGCAGTTGCCAGCCAAAGAAAGAGACGACATCATCTCCCAGTGCTTGCAAGAACGAGGTGTCGACATGGCAACGCTGGAGACGAAACCGGTTGATCGCCACTGGTGGGATTTTGGTGCGCTTCAAGACGGAAAGCAGGCGCTCACCGACGCACACTTTACCTACATGCGCTCTGCTCCGCTAAGACTTCTTCAAAGAAACGGCAGCGCGCCAGTCTTTGACCCTTTAGTCATGAAGACATTTTACGATCTGAAGAATAATGCTGATAAGTTTCCGGCGCATCTGGAATATGTCAACAAGGCCTTGCAGGACATTGAGCAAGGCATGAGCGCAAAGGTCAAAGAAAACGGAGAGACTTTGCGACGCAATGCTTCGGAGACTGTTAAAAAGGCAATAGAGTCATTCAAGAGGACGTTTCGACCCGAGTTCCAAGTTGCAGTCCAAAAGGAAATTGAAAGGATGCATCAGTGTTTCCAAAAGGGGCTATTCGAGGAAACGCCAGATCCTCTTTTACAGGTCAAGGCCCCAGACGAGATTATCAAGCTTTTCAAGAGTGCAAGTGCCTTTAGCCTCCGTTCTTCTCTACTTGAAAAGGCAGCTGGAGGTGTAGATACCAGAGTTCTGCGCAGAGTGGCTGACTGGAACCTTGAAGTTGCTTGGAGCAAGGCCAAGGGCTTGAAGGAGTTTCCCCTGCTTGAAGAAGACATGTTGAGAGCGTTGGAGAAGAGAAGATACTGGACGGGGCTATCAGACGGAGACGAATGCAGAATGGAAACTGGCTTCACCAGGTGGCTTAGGACGAATGGGGAGGAGTGGTCGCCGTGGCAATTTTGAAGAGGCTGCTCTTTTGGTCAGCAACGGGGGAAATGGGCCAAGTAATGGGCCAAGCTGTGGATGGCGCTACATGATTTACATGATGCGCCATGGCAGACAAGATGTAATGGCATGCAGACAATGTGTCGCATGCTGATTCTAGACCATGTAGTCAAGACCTTCAAGACAGCAAATCTATGCAGCAAGACAATTTGATGCTGCCACGTGACTTGTGCTCTTGCGACAATTGGTGTAGGGTATGCAGCGGCCGCCAAGGAATAAATGGAGACACAATGTGGCGATGCACCACCCCGCCCCGCGGCCATTGTTTCCGCCGAGTCAGCGCAAGCCAAGAGTCAGCTTCCGGTCTCCTCCTACTAGTCTCGTCTTCAAAGCTTGTCGGCTTTTCTTGCCATGGCACGTCATTCACAGTCACTTGCTCAGTCTCTTGTTCCTACATCACAGCGTCGCCGCCCCACGGGTTCCTAGCTCTCCTAGTATTTCACCTCGACTCTTTGTCGCGTCTCTCGGCTCTCTCTAGCCTCTCTCTGCCTCGTCGCTCGGCTCCCTCTGGCCTCTCTGCCTCGTCTCTCTCTTTTGCCTCGGCCCTCACCATCATGTCGGGATTTCCGGGCCAGGGCCGCTATGGCGCTGCAAACCATCGTCCAAGCGGCGGAGGCTTCCCCAGCGGCGGCCCAGGCTTCGGCTACGGCTACGGCAACTATGGCGCTGGTCCCAACGGGCCTCCTGGGCCTCCTCCTCCAAACTATGGTCCCGGTCCCGGTCCCGGCTATGGCCCCGGTCCCGGCTACGGCCAAGGACCTCCTCCCGGTTATGGCCAAGGGCCTCCTCCGGGCTACGGCCAGGGACCGCCGCTGCCTCCTCCTGGATCGCGTCCGCCAGGCCAGTGGGGTGCTGGCGGCAGTCCTGGCAATGCCCAGCAACATCCGCCTCCGCCGCACCCTCCGCCTCCCGGCCTCGACGCCTACGGCTATCCTATGCAGGGCGGCGGCTACGCCTACAACGCCCGCGCTGGGCCTCCGCCTCCAACCACGCCCCAGCAGTTTGGCCACGGCGCGCCTCAGGGCTACACCTTCCAGTACTCCAACTGTACTGGCCGTCGCAAGGCGCTGCTCATTGGCATCAACTACTTTGGACAAAAGGGCCAGCTTCGAGGCTGCATCAATGATGTCCACAATGTATCCAACTTTCTAAACCAGCATTATAACTATCGCCCCGACGATACAGTCATCTTGACAGACGACCAAAAGGACCCTGTCCGAATCCCGACAAAGGAAAACATACTGCGTGCCTTCCACTGGCTCGTCAAAGACGCCCAGCCCAACGACTCTCTATTCCTACACTATTCAGGTACCTTGCGCGCCCCTTGACTCTTGGCCCATGCTCACAACTTGACAGGACACGGTGGACAGACCGAAGACCTTGACGGTGACGAGGACGATGGCTACGACGAAGTCATTTACCCTGTCGACTACCAACGGGCTGGTCATATTGTCGACGACGAGATACACTTTCGCGTTGTCAAGCCCTTGCGCGCCGGCGTGCGCCTCACTGCCATCTTCGACTCGTGTCACTCGGCCACCGTTATGGATTTGCCATATGTCTACTCTACAAAGGGCGTTCTCAAAGAGCCAAACTTGGCCAAGGAAGCTGGCTCGGGCCTGCTCAGCGCCCTCGGCTCCTATGCGAGGGGGGACCTGGGTGGAGTTGCCTCGACCATCTTTAGCTTTGCCAAAACGGCCTACAAGGGCGACGACGCCTACAACAAGACCATGGCGACGCGCACTTCCCCAGCCGACGTCATCATGTGGTCTGGGAGCAAGGATGATCAAACATCAGCCGACGCAACCATTGGCGCCGAGGCTACGGGAGCCATGTCTTGGGCCTTTATCACTGCCATCAAACAGAATCCCAAGCAAAGCTATGTCGAGTTGCTCAACAGTATACGAGACGTCCTGGCTACAAAGTATACTCAGAAGCCGCAGCTTTCATGTAGCCATCCACTTGGTTCGTATTATCTTCTTTTTCCTTTTTTTTTTGCCATTGCTAACTTGGGGCCCGCAGACACGAATCTCCTTTTTGTTATGTAGTGTGACTATAGTCACGAGCCACAATGTTTCACTCTATTGGGCCCGTGTTCTCTGGTACTTTGGCTGTGCTGGATGGCCCCCTTGGTCTGTCTCTAGCTGATTGTGGGCTTTGTCCTTGAGGTTTTATTTTATTGTATTTCTATTATTGCTTTCTCCTCGTCAAGGATCGCCAGAGATGCGACTATAGAACTTGACTTGGTCTTTACGATGAATGCCTACAGTTTCTCTTTTTTAACAATGTTTGTGTCTACCTGTGTTGGCTAAGGCTAATATTATGAGTGCCGCTTTGAAGTTTGAGATGAGGCTTGTACAGGACACACTGAATGGGGTATATTCAGAAGGGGCTAATCTAGAAAGGAAGTTTGCTTTTTTATTGGCATGAAACACCGAAGCCGGCATACGTGGAGTGAGACTCTCCAAGGGCAAAGGCAGTCGAGTCGTTGCAGTCTTCAGGCTCTTGGCCGAAGCAGCGGAATGTTGAGTCCTTGGCTGCGACGGTGGCCATCTCCCAGTACTCAGTGCGAGTATGGACATATGAGAGACTGCGCGGGGGCAGTCTAGGTACGCCATCTGATTGTTTCGCGTCAGCCATCTCTGTTCTTCAATATTCACTTGTGTGGAGGGTTGACTTGTTCTCTGACGGGTGCCTTGAAGAAGCTCTTTGACAGCTCCGAGGAGCAAAAACTCTTCAAAAGAGATGCATACAAGGGGATAGAGACAAGAAAAAAAAACGTACCGTCGGCGTGGGTCGTGCGCAAAATCATGCCAGCATCACTCTCGGATGCGCCCGCAAGGCCATCGAGATAGTTGGCCACATCCTGGTTTCCAATCCTCGGCTGGCCATAGGTGTAGACACGCGTGAGGTTGAAGGGCCCATTGACCAAGGATCCAAAGGCCAGCGTCGCCAATGCGCCACCCAGCGAGTGCCCGCTAATGACGGTGGTGTATCCCGGGTTATCAGCAAGGGCCTTGGTCAGCTCGTCCTCGAGCGTTGGGGCCAGCGAGTTCCATGCCATGAGGAAGCCAAAGTGCACGCGGCAGGAAGCGGGACACGAGACTCGCGGGGCAAGATATGGCACCAAGAAGGCTGCAAAGTCGGTCAACCAGTCGCGCTTGGTGGCGGTCCCGGGCAGGCCAATAATGATTTCGCGAGTCGGCTCGTGCTTCCAGATGGCGGCTTGCGTGTCGGTTTGCGAAATGTCAATGTACTTTATGAGCTTTGCGCCGTTGCCTCCATTGGAGCATTGGCGTTCAGCCAGGATGCCTGAGATGCCGGGATAGCCAGCATAGTCTACCAGGGACTGCCATTGTTCATTGGTGACTATTTTGGACAACAAGTCAGTCTTGGATGATTTTTCCCACGTCTCGACGAGTTGATGAGAGGTTGAATTTACCTGGAACTTTGGGCTGACGCTTGACGAGATCTCCGCCAGCAGTGGCGAGGCCAAAGAGGCTGAGAAGAATGGACAGAAACTTCATGGTAAAGATGGCTCGAGACTTGAGTGCAAATCAGGCTGTCAGGGTATCAAGTTGATTCACGCCTGTCTCAAAACTCATGTTGGTCCAGAGGGACTGCATCCTTTATACATTGTCTCGAGCCCCCAAGCCTTCATTTCGGCAAGCTCACGGACAGCCATAATTTGCGAGTCTTTAGGACAACCAAGAATAACTGCACAAGGCCGCCTAGGGTCTATCCGCGGCCTGGGGCTTATTTTAGCAACCTTTAGGTAAGAATATGTGTCTTGGTCGTGGCTAGGACCTCTTGGCCACGCTTTTCTGTCCAACTGACAGTTGTCCCGCCCCTTGGTCGACATGTCTAGTCCCAGGGCCGACTGAGCACTAGGCCATGTACGGACATGCAAGTCGACAGGCTGGCGCACACGCACCCCTTTTTCTCACCTTGTCTCTGCTTGTGCCTCGGCCCCATTCTCCTGAGTCTCGGATATTGGTCCCCGTAGCGCCTGGGCAACCAACCTCGGTGCTGACCTATTTTCTTTCTTTTGTTTCTACCCGCGGCTGAAAAAAAAAAAGGGCTGAGCATCGTAGATTTGCAGGTCCGTGCGGGCTGGGCATCGTAGATGCACAGGCCCTATATGCTTGCAATACCCAGGCCGACTGGCATTTGATCGTCAATAACCGTCGGTTGAATTCCAATAGAAGGAAAGAAAAACGCCTCATGGACCGTGCAGAAGCGTCGAGAAATGTCGCTGGCATGTTTTTGGGGCATGGTGGTGGTGACAACGTTGTGACATGACATGATGGGACTATCTTTTTTCTTTTTCGCGCCCTTTTCTCTCAAAAGGCTAGTCTCAATGCGCTGTATCGAACCATGGCTTGGGCGGTATCAAACCACGGCTTAGGCCCTGGGATGCCAATCCTAGCACAGCTTGCACTTTTCCATTCTTTTTCTTTTCTTCTTCCCACGAGCTGAATCTCGGAAATTTTCAAAGTCACAGGTAGCAGCTGTATATTGTTTACTGGTATTCATAATGCACGGACAGCCACGACAAAAGAGGCTGATTATAGTAGATGCACAAAGTTTTAAATGCTCCTTTTCCTTGTATGCTCATGCTAGTAAAATATATACCAAGTAAAACAAATCCAGCCTCAGCCACGCCAAAACAAGGCTTTGCAAAGAGGCATTCGACACCACGTCAAAGTGTTGCTCAAAAGGGGAAAAAGCATGCAGCCGAGCAAAACGCATCAAATGCCGTTGGCCACGGCAAAGCATCCCCCGCAGCTACCGGTAGTTTGGGTATGAAGCCGTGCTTTGCCGTCCGTCGTCTCAGCCACAGCCCTGCCACTAAGCTTGACGCCCGACATCCGCTTCCCGAGCCAAGATTTGCTGGGGGCCGAGGCCATCATCAAGTCACCTCGCCTTGCACCCGTAGCCAATAAATATCCTCAGTCGCAGTGCCGCGGCCCCGTCTCAGGTCCACCAGCTTTTTAAAAAAAAACGTCGTCTCGACTTCACCGTCTGCTCTAGTCGCACCAGACTGAAGCGTGGCGCAGGTTCCGGGGAGAGGGCTCGGGCCACGGCTTGAGGAGCGGCCGCCTAGTTTCGGGCAATGGGTACATAATAATAACAAAAAACAAAGACTCTTCTTCTTGGCATCGGCAAGGACACAAAGCGGGTTACAAAAGGCGTGGGCTCCTTGGCTGAACCTGGAGCCGTGGCATGAGCGGTAGGGCGTCGAAAAAAGGTAGGACGAAACAAAGAGGGGTAGAAATGCCGACGGGACTGGCTCGAGGTTATCTAGCTACCGGGCCCGTGCGGACAATATCAAAACCCGTCGGCCAAGAATGTAAGTCGGGCCGCTCCAGCTCACCGGCAAACGGTATCCAGCATGCCCGACCTCTTCTGTAAAAGAAGGATATTCAAAGCCAAAACTCAGCCCACGGCCGCAGCGCTGCTTGCTGGCTGTGTCGCCTTGACCGAGGCTGAGAATATGGGACAAGTGCTGCTCGCTGGTCCCCTGCCAGCGCTCTGGACAAGGTCAGGTTGGCAATGGTTGTTGAGCGTCTTGTTATTAGGCGTAAATTAAAGAAATATGATGCTAACACGCACCGTTTATAGACAAGACGTGCAAAAGGCTTTCAAGTTGCCCCGCTCGTAGTCTTTGGCCAAGACGATGCTAGCTATCCTACTATCCTTCAAACACCAGGCCTCATTGTTACACATCCATATTGCAGCCTCTATTTTTTTCTTCCTTTGCCTGCCCAGTGCATGCCGGTCCTGCACATCTTGATTTACCAGCCCTGACTGTCCCCTGTGTTTTCATCACACGCATACCACGAGCTTGTCCTCCCGCACCGCCTCTTATTCGCCATATCCATCAAAATCTATAAGCGTGCCCACACCACGGCCACCAACTCGTCTTTTCCCATCGTGCATCCGCATCTCCCGCTCAACCACCTGTCTCGCCGGCAGAGATGATTGCTTCTACTCCAAACAACCCCCCCAAAAAAACCACTACTCGCTCCAAGACTCTCATCAGCCCTTTTCACCCCCAAGACACATGAGAAGAATGCGCGCAAGTCTGCCAGGTGTTTCTTGGCTTGTGCTCATCCAGCCAGTCTTATTTTTGGCACGCATTCCAGTCCATGTTGCCTGCTCCTGTAGTTGTGCCTTGGTCGGAGGCGCTGGTCCTAGTGTTCAAGATGCAGCCCCGGCAGCGCCGCTCCTCCTTGCTATCAAAGAGGGACGCCGAGCCTAAGCGCGGCAATAACCTCGTGTACTTGGCACTGAATGCACGCGCCCAAGTCGACGCCACACACACAGCCTGTTGAGGAACTATACCTTGGACACTTGAGCCCCTAGAATGACACATTGGCTGTCCACTCAACCCGTCAGCACAATCATTCAAAACCCTGGCCTGCAAGATGCAATTCACACTCACCAGGTATTTTGGACGCCAGAATACATTCCCAGCTCTGCCAGCTTGGATAGCGTCGCCGGCCCGTGCAGCAGCCCCATTGCGCGTTGCATCCTGGTGGTGAAGCCATGGCCGTACTCGATATACATGGCTTCCCATCACTCGCATCGCTTCGAGTGCTGCTGCTCAAGTCCAAGTCTGCTGCTTATCCGAGCGCAGACCTTGTATGCGGCGACTGGGGCTGTAGCTCCTGATGGCTCAGGGGGTGCTATCCAGACATGGCATCCCTGAAGCCAGCTATATCAAGATGCTCTCCCAGAATCACGAGGGCATCAAGGAGCCTATTTATGCGTACAAAGTGGCCTTTGAGCACGCTACTCTGTCCTCCTTGTCCCACACGACACCTCGGCTGCAAAAACGCTAGTCTAGACCTTCTTGGACGCTGTTTGCCTTCTACAGACTCACATTGCAGTCGTGGACCCTTTCACAAGACTCGCCTGCACAGCCTTGCATCCAACACGCCATATTCCACTTGCATACGTATCACCTTGACCAGCACAGCACATCTCACGAGCTACTCGATGCCAAGTCGTCAAACCACTACCCCGTATCGGCCCCCCCACCCAAAAAAATCACGTCCCAAACCTACCTCTATCCGTTCTTCTCTTCCCTCTCCTCCACGTCTAATATGCTGACCCCGAGTTCACCTCCCACATCAACCAAACTCCCACTCGCCACCTTTTAATCGCTCACCTGCTCCTCAGCAAAATAATCTACGCGCTTCAAATCTGCAATTTGGTCAATATCTCGCCGCCATGAGCAAACCCGCTCAAATCATGTATGCACGGCCAAGGCGTCCCCAACACTCTTCACCCAGAATTTGAAACCTCTCCAAACAGAAACTCGTCATTTCTTTTACATTAAATAAATATAAACAATTACCTCTTGAAAGAAAAGCCAGGCATCATCGTAGAGTCAGCAGCCGTAATGTCATCACCAACACTTGCTGTCCATAAGCTGCGATAATCTCACCTCTATTCGCGCGATGAGCTAAGCCAAGTCTCCACACCTCTAATTCCATCAAGTTGCGCCATTCACTCCAAAACCACCTTCAAAATCTCTTCACCAAAAAAAAAAAAAAAAAAAAAAAAAAAACAAGAGAAAGAAAAAGAGAAAACAACAAAGTCGCCCCATCATGGCCTCCAAAGTCTTCATCGTCACAGGCGCCAGCAAGGGCATCGGCGCCGCCATAACGCAGCACCTTTTGCAAAACTCTCACAAAGTCGTCCTGGCCGCGCGTTCAGAGGCTCCGCTCAAGTCGGTCAAGCAGGCTCGCCCCAACCAAGTCGAGTACGTTGCGGGTGACTTGACCAGTTCAGATGTAGGCCTCTATGCCAACTGTCCAAGCTCAAAACTTGTCTAATGGCCCGTGTGCGCGCGTGTAGATGGCGCCCAAGCTCACAGAGTTGGCCGTGCAAACTTTTGGGAGAATTGATGGCATTGTCATAAATCACGGCATAATACAGACAAGCACAATCAGTCAATCTTCAATTGAAAGTTGGAAAAATGTCTACAATGTCAACGTTTTTAGTTGCTTGGCAATGGTACCAATTACCCCTCTTTACAATACTGGCGCAAAAGCGGCTAACACTCTCTGTAGGCCCAAGCTGGCCTAACGGAGCTGCGCAAGACCAAAGGCTGCATCGTCTGGGTTTCATCGGGAGCGGCAACAAAACCCTACAAAGCATGGTGTGCCTACGGCTCTTCCAAGGCAGCCGTCAATTCCGTCTCGTCCCATCTCGCAGCCGAAGAGCCCGACATAACCAGCGTAGCTGTGGCTCCAGGCCGAGTGGATACCGACATGCAGGCTCTGATTCGGGAGTCTGGTGCAGACTCCATGGACAAGGCACAGTATGACAACTTTGTAGAGGTTTTCGAAAAGGGCGAGCTGCTCAAGCCCGAGAAGCCGGGCTACGTCATAGCCAAGCTGGTCGCTCAGCCAAACAAGGCTTTGAGCGGTGCATTTCTCAAGTATGTTTCACCTTTGCTGCAGGTCGACAAAGACTAACAGCTTTAGCTGGAACTCGCCCGAGTTGGCTGCGTATCAAGAGTAGATGCACTAAGAGCAAGAGGCGTCATCTAGAAAATTTTGCTGGTAAGCGAAACAGTCAATATGAACAAGGATTAGAGAAACATAGTGTGAAATAGATATGTGCAGTCAGTCGAAAGATGAAAAGCTCTTATTGAATCCACATGAGGAGTTCAGTATTAGCATGGAATAAGGATTTGTCATCACAGAGCAGCTTGAAAGAGCAAGGCGAAAGCAGTTGTCTATACCTCATCACAAGAGTGCCAGCTTGGCTAAAGACTACAGTCATGGCCGCTCTCTCGACGCCAAAAGTTAGCCCACAGTTTGGCAATTTGGCTCGTGTCGCCAGCAGAAGCAAAGTCTCGCTCAGGCTATCATTTTTCTCCGTCATAACTGGTCGGAATTTGATAGTGCCGATAGCAAATAGCATCACAGAGAATCGCTTCCAGGGGCTGAGCAGAAATGGCGTGCTTACATTCGCAATAGCCTGGCCTGATTCACAGCAAAGTCAGCAGAGTCCACAAGACGCACAGAAGCACAAGTGCCATGGAGGACAAAAAGGGTCAGATAATGTCGTTTGGCTAGACGTGTCTATCCGCACCGGGGGCTTGTCGAACCACCTCAGCCTGGGGCGACACATGATCTCATCATTCAAGCTCGACACGCGTGCTCTAACCATGTGCGCAACGTACCTTTAGCAGCACAGGCCAATTTTGTGGCACTTGGCCTTGGAGAGGCCTGGTTGCGACGACGCAAGAGCTCATCATGGTGGGAAATGGGCGTTGCGTTGAGGGAAGAAGTAGGCGCGAGATTTTTTTTTTTCACGGCGCGCTTTTATTCGCTTTCATTAAGCCCTGGTCCAGTGGTTTACGTAAGCGAGCCTATGTGTAACCGTATGAAACACGACGACTCGTACTATATAAATAAAGAGTATTGCTAATCGTACAGTTACACATTGCTAATCGTACAGTAATTCCGCTTTTTCCCCATTTTTTTAGTACTGCGGGTTAGAATCCCTTGCCCGCAAATTTACTAGAGGTATCTTTCTAGCCTAGGGTATACCTAAAATATAGATTTTTCTTCTACGCATAACGTTTTTGCCTATAGAATTTAAAGCTAAATTTAAAGCTATTCCTAACTTTCTATACTCCTACGATAGCTAACTTAATTAGCTAACCTTATTTACCCTTTAAAGAGGGATTTAAAGAGCTCTTTAAAGAGGGATTTAAAGAGGAATTTAGCCGCGTAATCCCGCTACTACTACCCTTATCGGGCTTTGCTAGCCTCGAAGAGCTGCACGACTTCTTATAGCGTTGGCATCGCGATAATAGCGCGGCTATAATTAAGCTCTTAAGTAGTAATAAGCGCTTATTTAACGATGGAATTTCGAGGCTAATATACGTAATTTACGCCTGTGATTGTGGCGCGAGGCGTCTATCTATAAGCACTAGGCTCCGGCGCCCGTTATTATAGAAGATCGACTACCCTATTAGCATAATAGCCTTAGCTAATAAAAAAAGTGGCTAGCGCTAGAATTATCGCGTTAATTATAGCTAATAATATAACTATAGGCAATTAATCGATCTATTAGCCTACGAAATATATCGCCGTCGTATATACGAGTAGCTTTAACTCGAAAAAACCCTCTTAAAATATAAGGCACTTTTAGCTCGCGAGCTTAGCTCGATTCTTCGTGATAACGATATATTAGTAGAGCGCTTCTTTTTTTCCTAACGCGATATCTATAACGATCGTTAAAAGCTTCGTTTGCTAGCTTTAGGCGGCAAAACTACGACCTAGGCGTTTATTAGCTATCTTTGCGAGAGTTAGCTAAAGTATATCGTTAAATTTAACGACGAAAATAAGCTTATTAGCGTTTTTTAGACTTATTTATAGTATAAGTAGATATAGAAAAGGTTTCCTAAAGTAATAGGACTAGATAATACGTATAAAACGAATAGGTTTAAAATATACTTATTTAAGGCTATTAGCATCACGGATTTACGATCCGTGGCTAATTTTGCGTTTAGATTAGTTAATAACGAGAAAAAAGAAGGATTTAACTAGCTTTGCAACTACTTAGATAACCTTCGTGAGTAGGTTAGAGCGGCTAGACCTAGCGTTATTATTACTAATAAGGAAATAGCGTTAAAAAACGTACTTCGTAGTGTTTTTCCTAACGTATAATAATAGCTATATATTTTCTATATAAATAGTAATATACGTACGAAAATTAAGAGCTAATTTAAGAAGCTAGAGGGTGACGCCTCCGATAACGAGCCTAGTAAC
>NJET01000111.1:0-58263 GCA_002591415.1 Ophiocordyceps australis | reverse complement strand
ATTTCTGGCGGCATCTCTGGTGGCACCTCTGGCGGCATCTCTGAGGGTATTTCTGGCGGCATCTCTGGTGGCACCTCTGGCGGCATCTCTGAGGGTATCTCTGGCGGCATCTCTGGTGGCACCTCTGGCGGCATCTCTGAGGGTATCTCTGGCGGCATCTCTGGCAGCACCTCGGCCGGCCAGCCTCAGGACCGGCCCGGCCCCACATTTCTGCCTCCGGAGCCCCGTCCCGCTAACCCGCCGCCTGCCGGTCCACCTCCGCGTGGCCCTCTTCCTCCCCTGCCGGCTCGACCCCTCGTGTC
This sequence comes from Ophiocordyceps australis, assembly GCA_002591415.1. Taxonomy (NCBI): domain Eukaryota; kingdom Fungi; phylum Ascomycota; class Sordariomycetes; order Hypocreales; family Ophiocordycipitaceae; genus Ophiocordyceps; species Ophiocordyceps australis. The sequence continues at coordinate 57,961 of NJET01000111.1, read as the reverse complement.
CCACTTCGTCTTTCGCCTCATCTACGACTCTCCCGATGGCCCGGTCTACAAAATCTTTGTGCAGACTGCCTTTTTCGGCCCTGTCCGTGGCTTCTACATGTGCATTGCCGGTAGCCCGGGCACCGGCATGCGTTTCTCCGAGGTGTCCGGCCCCGAGCCGGAGCAAGCTGCGCCTTATCCTCTTCGTAATCAGATGCTTGTTGCCATTCTTGCAGGCCACAACCTCGACCGCTTCCGTCTGCTCTGCCGTCGCACTCCGCCCCAAGTACCCTCGGTTCCCCAACATCACCGCTTCAAGGCCACTCGCCGACGCATCATCTCTTGGGTCCGCCAGGTTCCTTCCACTCGCATTCGCTACCCTCAGGAATGGACCCACGATGCCCTCACCCGCGCCATCGCTGCTGGCATCATAAACCCTGGTACTCGCTCCCCTCTATGATTCCGTCCTGCTGCTTTGTTGTCTGTTTCCATCTTTTTAGGTACATATAACGTTCGTAACAATAGCAGATATATCAAGAAAAATAACTTCTTATTGGCCAAAATCGTGTCTTGCTCTTTTCTGACTATAACAAATACCAACAAGGAAAAAACAACACCTTGAAATTTTGTCCAGCCCATCCTAATCAGTGCGTCTTCCATCAAAACATTTGTTACCCGCCAACTCTGCCCCCCCTCCCCTTATTTTCCGTTTCCAGGTCGATTGCATCATTTCGTTGAATACTCCTTGAATGCCTCTATCATAGCGGACTCTCCAGTCTCGCATGTACCAACCAAGCCAGGTGAATCCATTTCGTCCCCGACAAAATACGCTCACATCAAAATAAGCACAAGATCAAAGCAGTCTACCCTGGGCTCGTTTTCTCTTCGTCGCCATGGCATCATCATCAAGTCTTTGGGTACAGGGGCCACCAAAAATAACAGCCCAGTATCTTTGCAGATATCTGGCCACTCTGATGTTTTCGAATAGTCCTTTGGTCAGAAAAGAGCGGTTCATCACAGATGCAAGCTGTGCAGAGCCCGTGTCTTGTACAGCTCCCAGAGTTGAGGGCAATCCAGCTTTGATGTCAAGTGGCCATGGTTGGCCCATTTCGGAGCTTGGAACCGAGTACAAAACCAAGCAAAAATCCTCGAATGGCCATGTTTCTGATTAGAGCAGTCGATGCCACAGGGCCACTGGGAGTTTCACTGATATAAGAAAATAATGAACACGTTCCAGACCATTGTGTTGAATGCCATTTCCAGGTTCCTGGCAATCAGCATTTTTTTCCCTAGTGCTTCTGTGGGAATGAGATGAGAGCAAGGCGTCAATGTACGCCAAAATCTTCATTGAATTTCCGATCATGATTTGGTTTGCTGAGCTTCTGTGAAGGAGTGAGCACCAGAGGTAGGTAGGACCAGGCAGGATATGCAGAAAGGTCCAAAATAATTGTCAGACTGACGTCGACAGCAGAGCCAATTATGAAGCGCAAAATGTTCAGAGGCTGAACAGATCGTATCAAACGTCCCAGCTTGCCAAGCAGCTGGCTCCCTGATGTGTATCATTAGTTGGAATGTCGAAGCCATGGCGATGAGAATCACTAGTGGCCCATCCGCAGGAATAATTTTCAAAAGAATGATTGACAAAAAAGGTCCTCCTAGTAACTCGGCTCGTATATTCAAGGTCACCACTCACCCTGTTGTCTGAATCGTTGACCTTGTCAGTCTAATCATTAAAACTGACGGACCTCCTGAAGATTGACCTAACTGGATGAAACGAGGCACAGTATTATGGAGATTCCAGATATGACATGAAGCCAAGATTTCGATCCAGGGAGCAGGTCCGTGAGATAGGCGTATTCATGAAACGAAAGGGAACGGAATGAGGCGCGTGCCGTGGGCCCTTCTTTTCTCCACAAGCGCCTATGGAAATGAGAACAAGAACCAACAGTAAAACGATCCGTGGCGTAGCGCGAAAAAAAAAAAAAGAAACAAGAGAAGAAACATCAAAGGCAAAATCTTGGCAAGCTGACGTATTGTGCCACGCTTATTGTCGGGTGTCACATCAGCGCGAGCGCAAAAGGTGGCCTTGCAAGAAGCAAGAGATTTCTGCTGCCAACGAGTAGCAAAATCAGAGAGCAAGTAAACAGTGAAGATCCAGAGAAATCCTGGGGATGCAAACTTGCAACTTGAGAGGGCAATACCAAAAACCAGGCAGGAAATAGCCATCCGGAAGGTAAGTGCCTTGGAAATGGCCAGAACGCAAATCCTTAGACGCATGCTGGAATTGGAGCCACATAGCCATCACTCATGCGAGGGAAACAAGGGCAGAGTATTCCAGAGTCCATGGCAATTCAAGACAAAAAATGGCTTTGGTCCGTCAACGCCGAGGATTTCGGTGGTGCCTGTCGATGTCGCGGTCACTACGGGTGTTACTTGTCCCTGCAGGAGCAGTCTGGGCGGATGCCGGGCTTGCGCAAGGACGAGGATGGGGGGCTTCATCATACTGTTGTCCCTGGGCAGCGTAGACTTGTTGCGAGGCTTGACCCGCCGGGGAAGCTTGAAGAGTCAGCCATGTCCAGCGCCTTGGGGAATGACAAGGGTCTCAGAAAACTCGTGGCGGACAAACCTCGACCATAGAAAGGGTCTGGGGGCTGTTGCAAGTTTGAAAAGGACTGGCCTGGAGCAGACGGCGCCTGTGCGGGAAACTGGGGGAAGGACGACGAAGCCGACGGATAAGCGGACTGCTGCGATGGAGCAGGGGCATACGTGGGCTGCTGGAGGGGCGGTGCCGTGGCAGACAAGCGAGAACCATAGGGGTCAGTGGGTGCAGGAAAGCCGGTGTGAGTAAGATTTGCCCCTGTGCCAATATACGGAGCCTCCTGGCTTGCCTGGTAACCGGAACGCATCAAGGGGTTGCCTTGGCCAGACGGGTACCGGTTGTCCGGGGGAGGGGATTGCTGCGTCTGCTGATAGGCTCCAGAATACATGCCACCATTGGAAGAGTAGACGGGGGGCGGAGGAGGCTGCTGTTGCTGCTGCTGTTGCGGCTGCTGTTGCTGAGGCGAGGCAAAAGAATTCGAGGCACCCGTGTATCCAGGAGCACCAGAGCCAGGATATCTTGCGTGGCCATCATAGGTCTGGTCACGTGAATACGGGTCAGCAGAGTAAGGGCCTTCAGTAGGGCCCAAGTGTTGTCGTGACTGGTGAGTCTCGGAGTAACGATACTGTACTGCTTGTTGGTTAGATGAAGGTCCTGTAGGAAGGCCAGAGCCATCTCTCGAGGCGTGGATACCTCCGGACGTGTTGCGCGACGTCTGCGCACGACGTTCGCTATCCCAGCGGGCAGAGTCGGCCTTGAGATCCTCAATCATGGCCTGGAGCAAGCAGACACGGCGTGAGCCAGACGTCAAAAAAACAGCACACGCGTCAGCAAGACGTGCGAAGCAAGCTCACAGTAGTCAAGTTGCGATAGGCTGTAATGTAGTAGCCTTGGACCACTAGGCCCGTCTGAGGATTCTGGCCGGGAAGACAACAAGAGTCAGCGAGGCAGGGCGCACAGGCAAACAGGGAGGGGCAAACCTCATAATGGCCAGGGCGAACAAGGGCGTCGTTACCCAAGTAGCGACAAATGTCGGCCGAAATGACTTCGCGGTCAATGCCATCTCGAGGAACAAAGTATTCGTTTGACCGCGTCGCAGGTGCCGACGCGGGCTGGCTCTGTCGGGGCTGTCTTGACATGACTGACGCTGTTTGAGAGGGGCAGAAAACCATGTGCAGACAAGTGCAGGGCGGAGAGCAGATCAAGAGTCGGCAAGACGCACGATGGAGCAAGACTTGATGGAAGCAAGACGACGGCAGCAAACGAGGATCGGGAGAGAAGATGAAAGAAGGCAGAGAGAGCGAGGGCGGGCGGGTGGTGGCGGCGTGGCAACAGGGCAGGGATGGGGATCCCAGGTGTGTCAGCAGGTCAAGCAAGCGATGCTGGACCGATCATGGATGGAAGCAGTCGAAAATGATGAGTGGGAGGGGGCCGACGCTTTGGAGAGTCAGAAGAGGGGAGAGGAGGCGGGGAGACAAGAGGTGACGAGGAGCGCTTTTTGGCACCTGCAGCAACTTTGCCCTGCTCCCTGGTCTCTGGCTCTTCCAGGTTATCTGAAGAGAATGGGTGGGGTGAAGGTGGGGGGGGGGGGAGGGAGGGAGATGGAGGCCAGGCGGAGGCCAGGACGACGAGACCAGGACGACGAGACTAGGAGGATGCTGGTTGCCGTTTCTTTGGGCGTTTGTGGGCGCCGACGCTGATGCAGATGCTGCTTTCCGAGCCTTGGAGCGGTGGACCAGAAAGCCCTTTCTCTCCGTCAGGCTGGACTCTGGCAGCCCAGGCCCTATCAGCCCAGAGCCTACCAGCCCCGAGTCTACCAGCCCAGACTGGGTCAGCTGGCGCAACAGACGGCCGCCCGCTTGTGCCTGGCCTGGCGCCCGAAGCCGACGCCTCGTTTTGCACATGGGTGCAGAGGTGGATGGCTAGCACCACTCTCAACCCAACTGCTGTCGTTGGGCTGCTGCCCGCGTGCGACGCTCTAGTCTGGCCACGCGCGGCGCCTCCTAGCTTCACCGATACACAGCGCCTCTTGCTCACATCCCGAGTGCTTTGGCCGGGTGGCTTGACTCTCTCTAGCCTGCTTTGTTGTTGGGCCGCAACGTCTGACTCTAGGCTGGCCGTTTGTCACGCCTCCTACTACTTAGTACTACCACCACTACCACCACCAATACTGCTGCCTGCTGACTACTACCACCACCACCACCAATACTGCTACCTGTTGATAGTACTCTAGAGTAGCAGCAATGATGTAGCTCCAACGCCTTTGGCTCTACCTGGGGCTGTTGCCTAAAAGGCGCGACCAAGGTACTATCTGTCATCTGTTACATAACCTACCTACTAGTAGTAGTAGTAGTAGTAACGGCTACGGTATTCGTACTATTAGTAGTAGTAGTAGTAGTGCACACATTCTGGTGGCGAGCCCAGCATACAGCTTGGCGCCCGTTGCAACAAAGACCAATGTGAGTTTGATGCAGTACATGCCTCCTATTCGAGCTCTATGCATGCATATACAGTGTGTTCCTGATGATGTGTGTACATGGCATGGCTCGCTTTGCAATGCTCAGCAGCGCTTTAGCACCAATACAGTGTCTAGTACAGGTACTAGTAGTAGTACTAGTAGTAGTGCTAGCGCACGCCACGCTTGTCCCACTGTTACAGTAGTAGTAGTAGTTTGTAGATAGCTGGTAGCTGTGGGCGGGCCAACCAGCACTGCGGCACTGCAGAAGTGACCTCCCCTAATGGCAGCCTCCCGACACGCCGCCACGCAATTCTGCTCCTCGCGGCGCTACCCTGCGACGATGCAGATAAAGCCACTGCTACTACTACTTAGTAGTAGTACTACTTCGTAGTAGGTAGTAGGGCAAGGCAGCAGCAGCAGCAGCAGCAAGTTGGCTTCCAAAGCTCCACCACTCCAGCAAGTCTCAATCCAACACCTCTGCCAGGCGTGCCGCGTCGGGAGTGCTGTATACGAGGCAATGCCTCACATGCAATCACTCAATACATACTACCTACCCAGCTGTACTACTAGCATGTCGGCTCCTTGTACAGCGGCCGCTTGACATGGGCACGACTTGTCCGGCCATCGTCCGCCTGCAACAGAGAGCTGCAGGCCGCCAAGGCGGTACGACGTGGCCTCTCAGTCACGACGCAGACGCAGCCAAGAAGCAGGCAAGATGCCAGAGAGCAGAAAGCCCCTTGTCGCCCGCCGATCCACATGCTCCCTCTGCCTCTGCCTCTGCCTCTGCCTTGCTCTGTTCCTCGGGCCGCCGTTGGGTATCCATGTGCCAGCTTGCCAATTGAAGCCCAACGCGTCGCCGTGGCGAAAAGGCCAACAATCCAATCAGCCGCAGGCTCAACGACTCAGATTGCTGGCTGCCCGCATCCCTCAGCCCAGCTGTTTTCCTCCTGCATGTGCTCGACCTCTTGCTCATTTGCCATGTCATGGACATGTCCGCTCACCGCACCGCTTCCGCCCCCTCCAACTCAAAGTGCGAATCATGGGACTCCGATTCATGCTCTACTGTGGCTTGATCGACTCATGCTACCCGCACTCATGCCAGCCAGCATCCAAGACCTGCCTCGACGGCCGGCCTTTGCTCTTCACCTCTCGCATCTTTGTAGCTCGGCCCCATCTATTGCCCATGATGCTCTATATGCCACCCAAGTGCACCCAACTGCACCCAAGTGGGCTCCTCTCTTCAGTCGTGGTAGCCATGTGCGCCCACACGTCTTGACACCAGCACGTCATGCATCAGCTTGCTATGCCAGGCCTTGACACCACGTTGCACTCTCATCCAAATTCAAGTCTTGTTTGTCCGTGCTCGAGCTTGCCGCCTCGTCCCCGGCCCGAGGGTGCTTTTCTGTCACGCACTGTACGCAAACTGCATCTGCTCTGCCCCGACCCACCGTCATCTGGTCTCGAGTCTTCCTCCCCTTGGAGATCCTTTGCCATGTGCCAATCCTCGTGGCTCTGCAATGATTCTGCGTCTGTAAAGCTGGCCTCGCATCGTTGGCACAACAGATTTGACACTTGATGCCGCCCATCTCGACATGGCTGTCCCCATCTCCAAGCTTCGCCCTTTACTGCACCATCGTGATGCTGCTCACCGCCCATGACGCCAGCTCCGTCCTTGGCCCTTTCCACCTCGGCGCCATCCAACTGCTGCTTGGCAAAGAAACGATGCAGTCCGCCCAATTGGTTGCAAGCCTTCTTGTTCGGCCCATCTTGGGCATTGCCATTCTCCTCTGCTAGAGAGATTGGCCGAGCCCCCTTGATGAGGAAGGAGTCTATGCCCATGTTACCCTTGATTGCATCCTCAAAGCCCCCCATACTGAGGCTGAGATTATCACACGGCCATATTGTGCCGTCTGCAGACATCTGACTAAAAAGGTCCTGCGCCAGGGTCAAGAGTAATTCTTCACTCAGCGCTTTGCCCGGCGAAATGAGACCCTGACGGCTGCGCGTCTGACCAGCCGTCCGATGGTGCAGATTGACGGTGCGCGGTCGACGCTTGTTATCATGGGCCGCGCCTTCGTCAACGAGGCGAGAGTAGAGGTCGGCGGCGAAGATCCTCAGCCATTTATTTGCCTGATCAAACGAATTGATGCTTGGCCGAAAGGATTTGGCCGAGAGCATAGACTTGATTAGGGTTCGAGGGTTGACCTCGGTCTTGTCGACGCCGCGAATTGTATTGTAAAGCCAGATGCCAGTCTCATCGCCAAACTTGGCCTTGAACTGGCTCAACGTGACCTTGAGCAGCTCCTCAAGGCTGTCTGTGTGAAAGGTGGATACCACCTGGTCTCCTAGTTTGCCGCCCAAGTTGCGGAGCTTGGGCAGCTTGAAGCCGGCGAGAAAAGTGTGGACAGCTCGGCTTCGAATCACAGTCTGACAGTTGGGTTTCTTGAAGCCCGAGCCCAACTTGCTGATGAGTTTGTTATTCGCTATGCCAGCTGAGCAAGTGTAGCCGAGCCTCTCATGTATTTGGGCGCGAATCGCACGAACAATTTCAGACCCTGTCAACATGGCCACGTCGTCCCAGTCTGGATCCAACGTCTCTTCTTCTTCATCAAGGTCAACCAGGGCGTCGGCTTGCCAGTCCAGGGCCACAATGGACGGGAGGGGTAGCGCCTCGGTGGCATCATCGTACGGTGGTGCATCTGCTAGCTCGGCAAAGCGGTCAAGCAGTAGCGAATGGACGTGGGCTGACAGGTCGACAAAGACCTCGTCGATGCTGGCTTTTTCCACCTTTTGCAAGTCTCGAGGCAACAGCTCCTTGATGAGGGCCAAGATCCTTCTCGACTGCAGTCGGTAGGGGTCCAGCGAGACTTTGTCGGTTGCAATGTGAGCCGCAGCGTCGTCACGATACGACCACTTGTCGTCACCTTCGCGCCAGGTAGCGACGTGCTGAGCAATGAGATTTGGACAGAGCTTCCTCGCGTCCGTCACGTTGCAGTGGCGGGTAATGCCCGAGGCGCGGGCGGGGTAATTGACTGCAATGAGGCCTTGCCTATAGCCAGCATTCAGCGTCTATCAGTCAGTCAGGGCTCCTGCTCTCTCGCCTTGTCTCGCTGTCCATGTTGTCTTTCTTTCTGCACCGGAAAGCAGGGTGGCATGCAGGGTAGGGTAACAGAGCTGACCATTGCTGTACGGCCAGAGGCTTGTCGTGAGGCACCCCCAGACGGACCATTTCGCACTGTGCGTAAAAGGCATCCAGATCTATGTGTGCAACGACGCGCAATGGGCTGGATGTACTGTATGATGCCAGCTGGGAAAGGTGACGATGCGTGAATCGCGAGCGCCGCCCCGGCGACGAGGCAGGGGCCAAGGACGACATGATCCAGATTTCGCGGGTAAGGTGTCGCTCAGCCGTGGGCGAAGGACAAGATACAAGGCCACGTTTCCATTATGCAGTCGTCTGAAGCCTGGCCAGAATCGAGGCTTCCAGTCGTAGCAACCAGTCCAGCTTGTTACGCTGATGGACGTTGGCTTATCTCCTCCTATGGCCCTCGAGACACCCTTTGCCTCTCCGTCCTTTACTCAAAATGGCCACTACCCTATACTAGTACGTTGATGACCGTGTGTTGCAAGTACTACTACTACTACTACTACCAACTGATGTGGGCGATGGAACGGGTAAAGTTCGGCGGATAAGTCATGTGAGTTTGTTGAGTGGACTCTGGCTTTCCACTTGCTTCTCAGACAACCACACACCCAGATAAAAGTCTGAGAATGTGTCTCTCGGATAAAAGAAGCCTTGGTTCTTTGCTAAACGTAGCGGCTGCGATAAGTCCTAGGTAGCTACTGCGATTGCAAAGTTGTCGTATGCCGTATAGTACCGTATAGTGCCTCACCTGGGCAACCCGGTTGCCCCTCGAGAGTCATCGGTCACGGCAGCAGGCAAACTCCATCACGTGTCAATTGGCCATGTGTTTCTTGCGGAATTGACTCAATTTACTCGTGCCATGAATACCAAGGCCTCGAGTCAATCTTGCAAAGCGCCAGCAACAAGATGGAGGTCTCGTGTGGCTGGAGCTAGACCCATCGGCCATTCATGGGTCTGGTTTCATCGACGCTCTCCTCGTCTCGTCAGACCTTGTCGATGCGGAAAATGAAGAAAGCTATCAATTAATTTCACCAATCAACAGGGCTTCCATGTTAAACCAGAGTTTTACAAGCACCTGTCGCAGCACTCGGGTTAATAAGTCTTGTTTGGTAGCAGAGCTATATGCCGATGCGTGGGGGCCAGGTCATGCCGACTTTTACAAAGGAAGAGGGTTCCAAAATGGTTTGTTTCGCAGATTCCCTCGGAATTTGAAGCGGTTACATGATTGCTAGGCTTTACCGTCGGCAGTGGAATCAAATTGTGTCCATGTTTTGGTGTTTATTGCCCGCAAGGTAGTCTGATAGAAGATTGATGATAAACCAAAGGGCTTCCGGCGTATCAAAGACTACCGCAATTATTACAAATAATAATGTAGTAACATGTTTTCTTGAAATCAAAGAATCAACCGAGAACAAAATGCACATCTTTATTATCAAGTAGTATTGCAAATCATGCAGGGGTTGAATGATGGCATGCACTTGCACCAACTCGAACGGAGTTTCTATAACTTATGTAAGTATTATGGCTTCGCTTGGCGTCACTGGAGATGCCTCAGGGGTAACACAGTCCTTTGCTAACTTGGGTTAGAGTTTTGAGAGACAAATTCACTTCCGGCTTTCGTAAAACCAGGACTGAATCGTGCCACAAGGCATCAAGATGCTTAGCAACAAGTTCCAAATCGCGTTTGAACCTGAGGCGGGCTATGAAACACCACGGTTGAAGGCTGTACGGCCAAGTCTCAAGCATGGGCTACAAGGAGGATTCTGTCCAAGGCTCATGGGGTTGTATACTGCTGGTGAATACCACAACAGTACGTATATCCGGAAGGGTGTCTGATATAGCATAGAGTACGTACGGGATATCACATGGAAGAGACTCTTATCTGTACAGATGCTACAAGTGGTGGGAGACACGCTATTGGGCCCAGAGTCATCTCATGCTATACATGATGTGTGTTTTTTCTCCCATTCTTTCTCCCGCATCGGCCTGTAATAGATTATATTCATGCATGTCTTGACGTTGATCAATATTTCTACACTGTATCCATGCTGGAGGATGATTTTGGTTTCGAAATGCACTAGTACTTAGATGGAAACAGTCAAAAAACAAGCAGGGAATATAGGCGACGACGGAGGCGGCAGATTTTCAGCTCAATTATACCTGTGCGGGAAAGATTCCCACTGACGTGGATTAAGTTGTACCTCAAGCTCCGCAAATTGTCTTGCCGAGAGATCTCAGTTCGGCCCGAGGATTTGATGCGCTGAGTTTGCTGGGGAAGAAAGCGGAAACTTGGGAGGTACAAGATGTTGTTAGTAGTAGCAGTAGCAAGAGTGGTAAGTAGTGGTAGTAGCAGTAGTAGCAGCGGAAGTATTATAGAATTTGGTGCGACATGTATGTTGCAAGGAAGCTAAGGGAAGCACACGGGTAAGTAGGGGTATGAAAAAAGATATGCTAGCGGTGGTAGCATTCAGACGCGAGTGAAGGCTGGTGTACCCAAAAAAAAAAGAGGAAAAAGAAAGGGGGGCGGGGGAGAGAGAGGGGAGATGGGGGAGAGAGAGAGGAGGGGGACAGAGAGCGAAGGGAAGAAAGAGGGAATGAGAGAGAGACAGAATGAGAGAGAGAGAGAATAAGAGACTAAGCGCAAACACTGTACGAAAAAGATACAGCACACATTGCTGCACAAATGCCAATGCGCACCTTGACCGCTGCAGGTACAATTCAGGGTGATGAGATATATCTGGGCAATAATAGTAGAACAATGGTACATACGGCATGATGGTATGCCAGTTGGCGCGGTCGGACCTCTCTACCAGTCCTCACATGGGGGTAACGCCGACGGCGACAGGGATGCTTATAGTATTCATATATTTACATTTATTAGCATTGCGGTCGGTAGGTTTATTCAGACGAGAAGGTGACCAATGGCCACAACTGCGTTTCCTATTGCTTTGCGGGTATACGGCATCGTGGACCGGCCAACGTTGGCCAAGTCTCCGCACAAACCCTGTAGTGTCACGTCCTCGAAGAGAAAAACCTGACGAGTACCTGGCAAGCAGCGCTCCTCGAGGGAAGAGGATGACGAGTTTTTTTTTTTTGAAGAGTCTTTTTTTTCCGCCGACTGCCTGGCCGAGACTCGTGGCGCCGCCATGCAGTTGATGTAGAGTCTTGCTATATATAGTAGATGTCTCTATCTCTGTCTCCTTCCCCCCTCTCTCCCTCTCGAGATAGATATAGTACTAGTTTGCATGTAGATGGCGTGGGGATTGAATACTTGCCTCTCAGAGGCCTTGTGCTTCTTGGCTGCAAGGCTCCGTTGTGGCCACACATAGATTGCCTTGACCATACAAGAGCCAGAGTTTGTTCTTGTCGAAGCACGCAGAGTCTGGAAATGGACGCATCTGCGGCCAAGGCTGAAACGACGCGTCTCACGACAGGCGGTTCGCAGGCGATTGCTCGACGGTCGAGTTGCTGCTAAATGCCGTTTGGTGTCTCAGGCGGAGGAATAGAAGGGAAAGAAAAAAGGAAAAAGGTCTGCTTCTTGGCTCGGCTGCTTGCGGCAGCAGATCCGCGCCTCGGAAGACAACTGCTGTTCCGCGAGAACATGGCGCCCACCTGCCTGCCTACCTGCCTACCTGGGCGCTACCTACTAGTAGTAGTAGCGGTACTACTACTAGTATCAGATGTCTGTACTAGTATGCAATACAAGGTAGCAGTAGTAGGTAGGAGAGTGCTACTAGTACTTACTAGTAGTAGTAGTAGCAGTACCAGCAGTATGTGCATTTGGTATATATGCATGTACATTGGTACCTGCTGCACACATGTTGCGAGTCGCGCAGAGTCGCAGTCAGGGTTGCAATACGGGCCACATCCGGCTCCTGGTTGCTACAATGTATATGCAGACTGAGCCCTTTCGGTAGTCGACCAGACTCAAAAGTCTCCACGGCGAGGGAGGGGCAGCGGCGGGCGTCTTTGTCGTGCTGGAGACGCGGAGCTGGGGAGGTGGTGTCTGCCCCTGACGCCCGCTGTGTGACTTCTAAACCCAACTTGCTGCAAAACCCCACAATTCGTCTTATTTCCCGCCCACTAGCCTCGTGCTAACTTGTCTCTGTCCAACGTTTTTCTTCTTTTAGGAAAAACAGACGGGCAAAAAAACGGCCGCTCTAACGGCATATGAAGCTCGTCCAACAAAGCCAAAGCTCCAAGGCGTTTGCTGCGGAACCTTTTGCCCCTGGTCATCCCCCCCTCCCCTCCTCGATGACTCAATCAGACATGGCAATGTCATGTACATGGCTTGAATGCTACCAAGACGTACACACCACATTGGCCGACGTGATGTTGCACTGCAGATTGCAGACGCACAGTGAAAAAGACTTTCAGCTTGCAATTAGCTTCTGCGGACGGACGAGCAATCTGGCCCGTCTCTTTGCCCCCCTAGGCTCTTTTATTTTGCAGAGGCCATGTTTCACGCTCGTCTGTCGGAGCTCTTGTGGTGGTGCTGATGGCTTTTGACTTGGGTTTGATGTGCCGCTATTTGTGTGCCGCTATTCATTCGTCTTTATTCGCGTCCCACCAGCGCCCGCCCAGCATACCCCTCTCTGTTTCTGCCACTGCTGCTACTGCTACTGCTACTGCTACTGCGACTGCTACTGCTACTGCTGCTGCTGCTGCTGCTGCTGCTACTGAAGCCGCTACTGCTGCTGCTACTGCTGCTAGCTAGTAGTATATGTACATACATACATACTACTCTACTACTCTACCACTACTTGTTGCTGCTGCTACTAGTACTTCCTACTGCTACTGTTCCTCCTCCTCCGACTCCTCCTCCGCTCGCATGCCTTGCCTTGCATTTTCCTTCTTGCAGCCATAATTAATGGTCCCTTGCAAACGCCTGCACAAGCTGAGCACCATGTCCCCGTCACTGTCACCCCCCTCCCATCTCTGTCTCTCCAGCCACGACGGCCGACCCAAGGTGTGTCTTCCGGCACATGGCTGCGTAACGCCATCTGCTGCAGAGGCGATCCATATACAACCCTCCAACAGCCCTCCTCCTTGTCTCCCTCCTCTCCTCTCTTTGCCTCAAAGCTTGTTCCCCCTTTGCGGCTACGGTGGTCTCTGAGACACCACACCACATGTACATGACACTCATTGAGTCGTTGCCAGTAGCAGCACCAACAGGCGTCTCGATTAGTTTCGGTCCACTGTCCGCCAACGCCCGGGCCATGGGCCATGATCAACAGCCGTCCACCAACCTCCCAGCCTCCCACCATCCTAACCTTGCTTGCTTGGATCATTTTGGCGCGTCCTTGAATCCTTGCTCGCCACCGGACCTTGGGCTAGTGTCTTGAGATCCGAGAGATATTTCAACATAACCACACCACCCCCACCCATCTCACCAGAGCCGCCGCTGCCAATAGATAGGGCTGCGCTGATTTTGCGCTGATTTGCATCGCAAATACGCCTCCTGACATACACTTACATACTATATATCTACCTATACCATCTACTTTTATATACCCCTGATATATACTCGTCATATTACCCCCAGATCGATGCGTGGATCTTGAGGCCTCGGGTCTAGCTCTTGATGAGAAGGAGGCTCGTCTAAGCTTGTCCCAGGCTCGCAGATCCAACAAGTACAAAAAAAAAAACGACACAAACGTCTCCAGACAAAGGACAGGATAAAGACTGCCATCGAGATGAAGCCTGCCATCCGAGAGCTGACACCAGATGAGCTCAGCGCCATCAGCATCATTGAGCGGTCGTGCTCGGTGCTGTCGCTGCTGGGCTGCATCTTCACCATCTTCACATTTTGCTCCTCACGAGCCTTCCACAAACCCATCAATAGACTCGTCTTTTATGCCTCGTTTGGAAACATGATGACCAATCTGAGCACACTAATGTCAACGGCCTATCTGAGGGACCTCGACTCGTTTGGCTGCCAGTTCCAGGGCTTTTTGATTCAGATGTAAGTCGACATGTCTTGATTTCCAGTTCGAGACGCCAAGCTTTCGTGGCTCACGCTGGACGGGTTAAAAATCAGGTTCATGCCGGCAGACGCTTTTTGGACACTGGCCATGGCCATCAACGTCTACTTGACCTTTTACCGCAAATTTGACGCCGAGCGCCTACGGAAAATGGAGATTACCTATCTCATTGGCTGCTACGGCATTCCATTTATACCAGCCTTTACCTTTATCTTTGTCAAGAACAACGCGGGCGAACGGCTATATGGCAACGCTTTGCTATGGTGCTGGGTCTCTGCCGATTTTGATGTGCTCCGCATCGCAACATTCTACGGTCCAGTGTGGTAAGACTCCGTGTTTTTTTTTGTGAGCGTGCATGCGCATACCTGCAGAGAGAAAGGAAGAGAGAAGGGTGTATCTTGTCTTACTGACCGGCCATGATTAGGGTCACGATTCTCATCACATTCTTCATCTATATTCGAGCCGGCCGTACCATCTATGAAAAACGGAAGCAGCTTCACGATTTTGTCTCATCAGACCCTGACCCACTTTCGGTAAACGGCGACGTGTCACCAACCATGAGGCGGACCGAGGTGACGATTCTGACGGAAACTGCCGCCGATGGTCAGGACTCCAAAGGGCCCGTGGGTCGACGCGGGTCTGAATCGGCCGAGGACGCGGGCATATACCATGTGCAAGTATCAACCAAGGAGGGATTAGACGGGGCCGAAGGTAGTGCCAGCGGTAGAGGGAGCCCTGACAGCGGAAGCGTCAGTGAGAGAGCAAGTCGACATGGTGACGAGAGCCATGAAGTGGGCGGCGACTATGTCAGTGGCAGCAGCAGCAACGGTGGCGGCGGCGAGATGAGCAGCGAGACGAGACTGCCCAACAACCGCTACAATGGTAACCGAAATAGCATGGCGCTGCCTATTCAAGGCCGGCCGGTACATGCAGCGCAGATGGTGTCTCACCGAATGCCCAATGCAGCGCGGAGACGCAATCACGAGCTCAATAACGCAGCCTGGTCGTACACCAAGTGCGCCATTCTCTTCTTCACAGCCATCCTCATTACGTGGATCCCCTCGACGGCCAACCGCGTCTACTCGGTGGTTCATGCCGACGACGTGTTTGCTCCTCTGGAGTTTATGAGCGCCTTTGTCTTGCCGCTGCAGGGCTTCTGGAATGCCGTTATTTACGCAGTCACGTCTTGGGGTGCGTGCAAAGCATTTTTCGCCAGCCTCTGCTCGGGGCGTGGTGGCGGCGACGACAAGGTGGTCAAGTATGCGCCTGATTTAGAATCTGGTCCTGGCCCACGATTTATGCATCAGCACCATGAGCATTTGGAACTTGAAGATCAGCCGCTTCCGAGCCGCAAGAGCCCTAGAAGCCCGTTTCGGTCCCCTCCACGAAGCTCAAGAACACTCGAGTCAGAAAGCATGACTGAGTTGGCCAAGCCGCGGATGAGCTCGGCCGATGAGGAGCATAGCTGTTGACGCGAAGGCTTGATGTTTTTTTTTTTTTTTTTTTTTTTTTTGTTTCAAAAGACAGCAAACTAGAGAGGGGGGGAAAATGGTCAAGAGGCTCTGAGGAGTGGCGGTGATGGGAGGTGAGGTAGAGGAACAAAGAGGACAAGACATGATGTTGGCAGCTGACGCTTTGAGACATTTTGTGTATAAAGAGGTGGAGGAATGATGAAGAGAGGGTCGAGTTGAGGCATGACAGCATCGAAACCGGGGGTGCTTTGCTGGATCGAGGCACGCTCACGTTTCCTTGACAGCATTGGACTGATACCAGCCGACTGGGGCAGGCGGCATGTCTTTTTTCTTGTTAATTTTTTGGGAGGTTTAAAAAAGAAGTGCCTTTGGCTATATAGATACATGTTGTACTATTGTACTTGCAAAGTAGTATATACTAGAGTGCTATTAGTAGGAATGGGAATATATTGGCAATGGTGATTGGCAGGCTGTAGATGGCATTGATTTGTGGGTGGTTGGCAGGGGTCAAGTATGTTTGAGGGAATATAATGCTAGCGACTGTCCTTGACGGCCTCGATGAGGTGATATTCCCAAAAGGTGCCGAGCTGCAGACACTCGTCGACAATGGCTGGATCGTCCCACCACCACGAGTCGGCCGTGACAAAGGCGCCCCAGACTTGGCGCCACAGCATGCGGCCAACGAGGCTCCGCAGGCGGGCACGGGTCTCGCGGTCGGCCTGGAGACGCTCGCGGGCGGGATCGGGGTCGCGGCGGCGGCGGCGGATGCTGTCTGGAGTGGCGAAGAAGCGGACCGTGGTGCGGGTGCTTCCGGGGGCGCGCAGAGAGGCCTCGGCCAGCCAGCGGGGCAGGGTGGCGCAGGGACTGAGGCAGCGGTGGTGGCGGTCGAGGTTGAGGAGCAGATGGCGCTCGAGCCAGGCGTGGAGGCGGGAGCCAAGGGTGTCGGCATAGGGCAGAGGGTCAATGAGGGTCAGGTGGAGGGAGCCGCCGGGCTTGAGACAGCTGCTGACGTTGCGGGTGACAATGGCGCGCAGGTGGTCGTGGGAGCACAGCGGGGGGAGGGAGAGGGCGTAGACCGACTCGAAGAGCTCGGGGGGGATGGGAAAGGCGGCCGGGTCGATGGAGGCGACAAAGAGCGGCTGGACGTTGGGCAGGGCGTCGTGGGGCAGGGGCTGGTGGGAGAGATGGCAGATGCGGCGGTCGGGGAAGAGGGCAGCGAGGAAGGAGGCCGAGGCCTTGGGTTCGTAGAGGGCCAGCGTGTTGTGGCCCTTGTGCAGCGGCGGCTTTGCAGGCTGGGGGGCATCGAGGCTGTGCAGGGTGGCATACATCCAGCGCAGGCGCTCCATGTCGAGCAGGGCCGTCTGGTCGTCGGCGGGGGTCGCGGGCGAGGGCGAGGGCGAGGGCGAGGGGGGCAGCAGGGAGAGCATTTCGCGGAGGCGGGCCAGGGCGGCCGAGGGCGAAGCGGCCGTCATGGCCTCGACCTCGCGCTGCAGGGCCTCGTGGTTCCACGGCTGCTGGCGGCTGCTCGACGCGGCCAGGCCTCGCAGCACCGACTCCTTGGTCATGGCTGGCGGATGGAGGCGCAGCGGCGACTTTGGCGGCGGTGGCGGCGGCGAGGGGGAAGCGCGAGGCAGAGAGCTGGAGGGTGGATGGTTTTAGTACTTGAAGCTTTTTTGCTTTGGTGGCCACGATGGCACTGGCGAGCTCTGTAGGCTACTTTTGACTCGACTTTTTTTTTTTTTCTTAAAAAAAAGGAGAATCTTGTCCAAGAAAGAAATGGAAAATCTTGTCCAAGAAGGAAAATAAAATAGAGGCAAAAATGAGGCCAAAAAAAAAAAAAGAAGAGGTGGACAATATAGACTTACTCTCGAATCGGCGACCGCAGCGGCACAGTGGGCAGCGCGGCGGCACAAGCAGAGGCTGTAGTGGTGGTTTTGGAAGCCGCAGTGGTTGCCGTAGAAGCACTACTGCTGGACGGCAGGCGAGGGGCGGCCGAGCGTGCCGAATGGCCCAGAGGCGTCGTTGCTGCTGCTGCCATGATTGCGCTCTGGCTGCCCGCGCTCTGCTTTCCCACGCTCTGCTTTCCCACGCTCTGATTGCCCACGCTCTGATTGCCCACGCTCTGATTGCTCACGCTATTGCTCACGCTCATGCTCATGCTCATGCTCCTCTCCTGGTCCCTCTTGTTGCTGCTGCCGCTGCTGCTGCTGCTGCTCATGATCCCGCCAGGCCTCAGTCGCGACAAGGACTCGCCCGACGACGGCGACAGCGACAGCGATGCCCGCTCTCGAAGCTTGCGAGCCCGCCGCTCTCCCACCAACTCGCGCTTGGCGTCTGTCCACACCACGTCCCACATGGTCTCTGCCAAATCACCAAAGGGGCATTTCTTTGCACTAGACAATGCCCGCCTCGCAGCTATCGCGGCACCATTGCCTCAGCATCGACCGGGATGTCAAGCTGGCAAATCTGTCGTCTGGCAAGCAAGGCTTTTTTTTTTTGATTTTTTTGATGATTTTTTTTTCCTTTGATTTGTTTGGTTTTTTCCCTTGATTTTTTTTTTTGAAGATTTTTTTCCCCTTTGATTTGTTTGGTTTTTTCCTTGATTTTTTTTTGTTGATTTTTTCCCTTTTAATTTGTTTGGTTTTTTCCCCCTTGATTTGTTTGGTTTTTTTTCTTGATTTACTTCACGTCTCTTTTTTTTTTTTCTCCTTCTTCTCCCTCGTCACGACAGCATCGAGGCCTGCCTTTATGCCAGGCGCCTTGGCCGTTTGCCAGCGGCCCGCCGCAGCAGCAGCACCATGACAAAAGCCAAGGCACGCACAAGCTCCTCACAAAGGCAGCACAGCACAAGCGAGCCACGCCGCGCTCACCAAGGCCATGTGGCAGAGCTTCGCCTCGCACAGCCTGTGAGCAACGGCCCGATGATAGGCGCTCGCCCGTTGCCTTCGTACAAGCCGCAGCCTCTTGTAGTCGCCTCGCACCCAGCCATTGGCTCCGTCTTGGATTCAAAGACACTTGTCTCTCTCTGCTACTCTGCAACAATGTCTGTGACACTCTACACGGCCTGTGCTGAGCCAATGCTAGCGAGCAGAAGCTGCTTCCAATATCCATTGTCTTGTCCTCTCCATGCCTCTTCCCTGCCATTTTTGCCATGCAGTCTTTTGCAGCCCACCAAGTCTGTCTACTAGACGTGCTCGTCTTCCTTGTTTGTCTGCAAGCTGTTCACTAGACGTGCTCGTCATCGCCACTTGGCTGCAAGCTGTTCACTAGGCGTGCTCCTCGTCGCCATCTCTTCACCTCTAGCCCTCAAATGCTCTGTGAAAACAAGTCGTCATGGTGAACAGACCTAACTCAGCTTGAAGCCTTTAAATTCCATTGTTTCTCTCCCTCTCTCTCTCTCTCTCTCTCTCCTCTCGTCTCCTTGAATCCTGTGCTGTCCTGATTCTCAACCTTCTTGTCTCACTCCAATCATCCTCGTCGTTGAGACTGCCCAGACCCAAAGACAAAGCAAACATGAGGCAGCATGGGGGACCTTGGCAACACTCTCGCCTGTTTGGCGTGCGTGACTGCCTCGACTTCATCGATGACCGCCTCACAAAGTCCAAAATTGGCAACTTCTTCAACCTGACGGCCGACGGTTGTGTAAGCTCATGGCTGCCGCTTCTCGTCGTATCTACACTATCCACTGACTTGCTGCTATTTCAAACAGCCCGATAGTGTCAGAGCCACGACGTTTCTCCGAGAAATCCGTGCCGGACTAACAACCTTTGCCACCATGGCCTACATTATTGCAGTCAATGTAGGCTCCCCGTATCTTATCATGGAAAAAGGCTGACTTGTACCCGGCTGCTAGGCGTCCATCATGTCCCAGACGGGCGGCACATGCAAATGCGATGCTGAGCCAAAGCTGCTCTGTGACTCGATCCCAGAGTTTGCTGCCTGCAAAGAAGGTGAGGCCAAAGACTTGCATGCATCATGTGGCAGACTAAGCAGAGGCTGACGACGACGTAGCCATGAGGCGCGACATGATTGCAGCCACGGCGGCCATTGCCGGCATGGCGACGCTCGTCTTTGGTGCTCTCACCAATCTCCCTGTTGCGCTTGGGTAAGTGACGACGTTGGCCTCGACTAGCGGGCGTTTTGATTCTCCCCCTCTTGGCCGCTCTTTTTCTTGATTCTCTTGCTCTTACTCGCCATCCTTCTTGATTCTCTTACTCTCACTCACCATCTTTCTTGATTCTCTTCCTCTTTTCTCATAAAAAAAAATCAAAAAAATAAATTCTTGCTGCTGACGCTCGAGGCTGCCGCAGTCCCGGAATGGGCCTCAACGCCTACTTTGCCTTTCAGGTGAGCAAAAACTGGGCGACTGGCCCCAAGAAACATGTGTAGCCCCCAAGACTCACTTCTCCGCCAGGTTGTTGGAATCAACGGCAGTGGCAAGATCCCCTATCGCACCGCCTTGACGGCCGTCTTCTTCGAGGGCCTCATCTTCGTCGTACTGGCCCTGACAGGCATGCGCCAGTGGCTGGTCCGCCTGGTGCCAACCACCATCAAGACGGCCACAGGAGTTGGCATTGGTCTCTTCCTCACCGAGATTGGCTTGTCCTATTCGGCCGGCATTGGCGCAATCACTGGCGGCGGCACCTCGACGCCCCTGGCTCTCGGCGGCTGCCCCTATGAGCTGCTGGATGCGCAGACAGGAATGTGCAAGTCGGGCCAAATGACAAGCCCCAAGCTCTGGCTGGCTGTCCTTGGCGGCGGTATCCTTTCCTCCCTTCTTCTGGCCTTCCGCGTCAAGTTTTCCCTTATTATAGGCATTGCGCTCGTGTCCATTGCCTCGTGGCCGTTGGTGCCCCCTCTATCCTCTTGCCCTTTGCCTGCTGCTTGTCCACTGACGCTCCTATAGCCGCAACACCGCAATCACCTACTTCCCTGATAGCCACGAGGGCAACTCGCGATTCGACTTCTTCCAGCAAATTGTCGCCTGGCACCCCATTAGCAGCAACACCCTCAACCAAATCGACTGGTCCCTGGCCGTAGGCGGCACTCACTTTGTCCTGGCTCTCTTTACCTTTCTCTACGTCGACATCATCGATACCACGGCCACGCTCTACTCCATGGTGTGCTTTTCCGGAGCAAACAGCCGTCGCAAAGACGGAGATTTTAACCGCTCCACCTTGGCCTACTGCATCGATGCCCTCTTCATCTCTGTTGCTGCTCTTTTGGGCTGCTCTCCTGTTACCGCCTTTATTGAGAGCGGCGCCGGCATCGCAGAGGGCGGCCGCACCGGCCTGACTGCAATCGTCACTGGCCTCTGCTTTATCGCCTCCATCTTCTTCGCGCCTCTATTTGCCTCTATTCCTCCCTGGGCAACGGGCTGCACTCTTATCCTTGTTGGATGCACCATGATTCCCCAGATTAGGAGCATCAACTGGGACTATATTGGCGACCTTCTGCCCTCTTTTATCGTCATGGCCTTGATTCCTCTAAGCTATAGCGTTGCCTATGGACTGGTGGCGTAAGTCTTTTGCTTCGTCTCTGTAAGCTGGGGCCGTTTACTAACCTTGCTCTCTAGAGGCATCCTGGTCTATACCCTTCTTAACTCTCTGATAGGCCTCGTCATCTATCTTTCTAGCGGCCGCATTGAGCCGCATCACTATGACCTCAAGGAATACTGGAGTTTCCGAGGCACCGGCCGAGCCCCTTGGTTTGTTAGGGCCTATCGTGCCCGCCGCCTCCGCCGCCAGCAGCTACAGCTGGCTCAAGCCTCGGCTCCCCTTGGCACCGCCACGGCTGAGAACCACGATATGGGCCGGCTACGCTCTTCTGCTCTAACCTCGCACGCTGATTCCACAGCCAAGGATGACGCCGTCATCGTCGCTATTCCGGCGCCGACTCTTGGGCCACAGCCTAGAGCAAGCGATCATTGACCATGATGTATATATATATATACACATGTACATGGACATTGCCCTATCTAGTAGTAGTAGTAGTAGTAGCAATAGTAGTAGCAGTAGTAGCAAAAAGCCTGCTTAATCTCTAGCTTAATAATAATAACAGCACTGGATTGTTTGTCGTATCAAGAATTAATTATTCTTGGCTGGTAACATGGCCACGACTTTATTGAGCCCCCCGACGTATGGTGTTCTCCTCGGCCCTTTTGCGTTCTAGACTCTCTTCAACCCATTTATCGACTGCTTGGCTGCCTCCATGCTCAAGCTTTTGCTGCACCACACCCTTGAGCACCTCGCCGGCAAAGCCGACAAAGTTGTGTCTCCTCAGCGCGTTCTCAAACAGCCAATCTCGGCGCTTACTCTCTTGTTGGGCCAGCAACTCGTCGTCACCAAAGTCGCGAGCGCGGATACGTAGATCACGGCACATGGCCAATAGGTTGAAGCGGATTTCGCTCGCTTCATAGCGCCTTATCCGTCTCTGCAATACCTCGACCACGCGGCTCGGAAACGACTCGGCAGTGCAGGAGCCGTGCGCAATGGGCGCGGGTTGCAGCCCGTCAAGCTCATACAAAGTGCCGTGGATGGGCGTATAGGCAATAAAGTGAAAGGCGTCCTCAGCCTCGCCCGTCTTCTGCGTCTCGTCAACAAACGGATTGCTCCTGGCGAAGCTATTGTGGGCAGGGCGAATAAGCTCCGAGTTGCCTAGAGCCTCGCCTCGAAACTCGGCAGGGAGCATCATGGTAAAGTCGCGGAACTCGCCCATGGCCGTTCCAATATCCACCTCGTCCGTCTTGTTCAAGAGGACGCTGAGCAAAGCCTGCGTTGCGCAAGCATTGTTAATAGTCTGCGTGGCAAAGAATATGCGCTCCGAGGCATCGTGGTCAAACGTCCCGTCAAGCGGCCCCTCAGCCGTGGCATAGGGCCCATCTGTCGGGTATTTGAAGAGAAATATAACGCCGTAGACTGGTTGGAGCGTAGCAAGCTCCGAGGGGTCTAGCGTCAGGAGCTCTTCAAACTGCACATGCTTGACGCCGAGGCTCTCCACCAGTGATGTAAAGACGCCCTACAGGCCACGTCAGCAGCCTCATGGCAAGATGGCCTCCAAGGCCTCGATATAGTAGGGCAGCCTACTGCATCCGACTCGACTACACCCACACCAAGCCACCACATGCGTTAGCAAAAATCTGTGCCGACAAGGACAAGCCAGCAACACGGCCATTCCAGCACCCAGGCTAGCAAAACAAGGCCTACGTACTCGTGTTCCAGCCGCCACTCATGGCCGTCGTTGTTGTGCTTAATCAACCACTCGAGGCTTGTTGTCTATGCCGTTGACGACGTTGATGACGAATCTACCTCTTACCTCCCACCTCCTCGCAACCTGCGAGTACCTACTCTAGCAGGTACATTAGTAACGACCTGTAGTAGTGTATACATGGACCTGCATATATACGCGTTACGACGGCGAGTATTTGGTACCGCTACTACTACCTTGAAGAGCCGTCTAGATAGGTCACAGCTACCATTGTCACCAACGCGATAGTAAGACTACTACTACTACTTACAGTAGTCAAGATATCTGCCTCCAAAGTTGTGGATTCATTGCATTCACAACCACATCAATAGCATTTCTTCAGGTGCTTGTGCACCCTGCTTCTTTACTCCTGCTTCACCTCCAAAGTCACAGACTCCAACATTTCTAGCTTGGGTGCACCGTACCTTGACCAATTCAATCCTTCAAAAGGCCGTGTCACGCGAATTTGCATGGGGCCACTCGGCCGACATGATGCTCTTTATGCAGCGGGCCAATCACAGGCCACTCATGCTGATGCTCAGCCAATCTCAAGCACAGCAGGCTTGCCATGCTCAAAGACATCACGCTCTGCTCCTCTGTACTACGTTAGCGCTTCCTGCAGAGCAACAATTTCTCCTTCTCTCCTCGCCTCTTCAGCGTTTACTCCATCTGAGCCATGTTCTCCTGCCTCTTCGCCTTGTCGTCCTGCTCCTGTCATGCCATTGGATTCGGCGTCGTTGAGATTAGCAGTGTTGGCCTCGGTGCCAGTTTGGTCGGCTGCCGCCGCCATTTCAGCCTCAGCATCTCTCCGGGTTCGGCTCTCTTCGGCCTGTAGCTCAGCCTCGAGATTGGCAATGTGTCTTTCTGCCACCCCAGGCGCCAAACTAGCGAGAAACAACAGACCCGCTCGTTCAATTCTCCTCACTTGGGCTGCCAGCCAACTTCGACGTGCCTGATGTTGAACGACTAGTCTCGCAGCAATTCGATGACGCGTCCCGTCCTGCTCGCGAGCAGCAGACTCTGCCTCGCCATTGAGCCCAGCCACAGCATCATCTTGTCCTCTCAAGTGCTGCTGCTGCTGCTGATCTGGAATTGGCAAAAGATTGTCCAGATGCCTGCCAATAGGCCTCCAAACTCCCTCGGCAATTCCGTTGAGCAGGCCGGTGCTCAAAACAAACATGAAGATGGCCAAGCAAACAATGGTGAGCCATCTCGACCAACTTGAGCTTGGTGACGTAAAAAACCAGACGAATAGGCCCAGTCTGAAGATGAGCCAGATGTGTGGCCAGAATTGCAGGAGTAGGGGCGGAAACCCCCCGGCCTCATGGTTATCTGGGCGGACAGCTTGCATGGCAGGAGGTCGAAGAAATGCAGCGTCGGCCGGCTGGTTCTGTGCTTGAGCTTGCTCATCCTGTTGCATAACAGCTTGGTGATCCTGCTGAGATGATGAAGAGTGGTTTGTGGGAGACAGCGGCGATGTACTAGTAGCGCTTCTCAGCAACGGCAAACTGATTGGTGCTCGCAGTCTAGGTGTGAAATAAGAGTCGGAAGCAGCATTGTTGAATAAAAGCGCCCGTGGACCTTCTGGAGACATGAGGATATAAACCTGGGATGATGCCACCTGCGCCAGGGAGGGAGAGGCGCCTGCCGAGTTTGTGGGCACGTTTGAGCGCGACTCAAGGTCGGGAGTCGCTCCACCATTTCCAGCCAGAGACGCGCCAGGCCCATCCGGCGGTACCACAATGCCGGCATGGTAGAGAGGCCGGCTGGGTAGAGAAGGCCCCGAAGCGCTTCGTTGCATTGCGTTGGTAATGGCCAAAGTTGCTTGATTGGCATCTGCCACGCGGAGTATGTTGTGTACGTCGTGGGGAGACAAGCCTGCTTGCTGCGCAGTGCTGGCTCTCACCACAGTATCAACATGATACGTCAACCCATTGGGCCCTACAGTCTCATAATGTACTGTATTGGCTGTGCCCGGGCTCACTCTGCCATTGACTTCTTGGCCGTTTCCAGATGCCAGAGCAGCAGAATCTCCAACGCCCCGCATGCCCATTTGAGCTCTCCCTCGTTGGCTTTGACTGGCACGGGCACGCATCAGAGCCTCGCGTTGGAGGTGAGCATTTTGCTGCATCTGGTTCAACCAGGTTGTCAAGTTTTGATGTTGCTGTTGAAACGCTACCGCTGCTTGCTCGTTTGCAAATTGAAAGGAAGCCGGCGAGGGCATTCGAGGCTGAGCCATCTGCGCAGGGCGAGATCGTCGGGCAAGGCCAGAAGAAGGCATCTGCTCGGCTGCACCAGTTTGTGGCATGCCGGGCTGCGGTGGCACTCGAAGAACATTGCCTGCCTGGCCCAGGTCTGATGGGTTTGGTCCACGTGGAGCCCTGGCAGGCTGGGCTTCTGAAGTGTCTCTGATGACAAGATGAATCGTCTGTCGTTCACATGTGCGCAGCTGCCAAGTGAGGACACGAGTTAGCAGAGCCCGTGTTTCAACGAGGGTACGACGAGGGTACGAGACTCTTGAAAGAAAGACTCACCGCCTCGGAGCCAAGAACATCAAGCAGGCTGTCAGAGTCGCGCAATAAAGCCCGACCGCGATGAATGAGGCGCTGGTTATCGTCGGCAGGCTGTAAAGGTAGCGTCTGACGAATTCTGTCTTTGAGTTGTTTAATGGTTGTCGTGGCAGGCAGTTCGGGGAAAAGCAGAGGGCGCGTCACGCCAACCGAGGGCGACACGACTTGAAGATTGACGAGAAGCGGTTCTGGAATTTGGGCAGAGCCCTGAGGCCTCGACTTGGGCGGCTCTGTAGCCATGATTATTAGACGACCAACATGCCACGACGACGCCAAGGCCAAGTCTTGTTGCCGAAAATGACTTGTGGCCTGGTGGAGCGGCCAGGTCACCAAATTGTGATGGTCGACTGTTGTTGTGTCACAGGCAGATGACTATCGACTATGTGCCAGCAATGGTGCCGACTTTTCAGTGAGCCAGGTCGATGCAAGTCATGTCAGACCAAGCGTTGCACAAGCCGCGCTGAACAAAGGCCAGCGAGACGGGCAGAGAGTAGCCGCAAGAGCAATGCCTTTCTTTGCCTGGCTGCCTGTCGCTTCCCACAAAACACGAGACAATTCGGGGACGGCACGAATGCACAGAGAGCAAATACGTGGCTGTAACGAGAAATTCAAAAGGCTGGCTGGGATGGATGGATGAATGGATGGATGGATGGATGGGTGAATGGATGGATGGATGGATGGATGGATGGATTCTTCCACGCTGGCTTCCAAGGTACGTACACGCCAAGTGCCGTCTTGCCAGTCTCTCAAAGGTGTACGTCTCGGTGAGGGGAGTAGCCAGGTACTTTGGTAGTAGCACTGGCGCTTGACTACAAGCCCACTGTATATCAGGGGCCATCGACGCTTCGAGTTAACGCTGCAAGTAACGAGTACAACGCGAATAGCGTTGCGCCATGCTGCCGCAGTACCAGAGCGCCGGCGCCAGGCCCAGCGCCGCTCCTCAGCCCCCAGTACGAATGCGAAGCGCTTGCTACTAGTACTACTACTAGTACTACTAACTGCTACTACTACTACTAGTAATTGCATGTATGCATGTACTTGACGACGACGACGACGATTTTCCTTTTCCCTAGACCTGGAGCTTGCCAGGGCAGCCCCAAGAACGATTGAAATTCCCACCTTCAGCCTTGGGCTCCGCAACCATGGCGGCGGCGGCTGCCACTCACCGAACCGGGTCGCAATCGCTCGGCCTTCTTCATGGCGCACGGCTGAGAGGCCTTGGTCCTCCCTGCTCCCGTTGCTGGGCGGCTCGTCCAACGCCGCCGTGGCGACAGACATTGCTTGCGCCCACAGCGCGTCACTTTTCCTCGTCAAACTCTGGCAAGCGGCCGCGCTTTTCTCATCGGCTCAGAGAGTCGCTACGCAATAGCAAAATACAATGGTATCAGATACCCATTGGTCTCGGCATCGGTTTCCTGGGCCTTGTGCAGCTTTACAAGGTGACAACAAGAAGACAAGACAATGACCAGCATCATGGACAAGACAGTTTACAAAACACTGCACAACCCAAGCCACGGCCCAGAGTACGACCAGAAGGCCCCTGGTGAGGCATTGCTTTTGCGTTGACGCCACTGCCACAAAGACTGACGCTTGATATCTCTGCAACTCAAGGCAGGTCCAGGTCATGTCGACGCTGCCGCTCAAGGCCATTTCGAGACTTTGGGGAAAATTCAACGAGCTCACAATTCCATACTATCTGAGGGTCCCGGGCTTCAAGCTCTACTCCTTCATTTTCGGAGTCAAGTCGGTCCATTCTATCCTCTCTCCCTCCTAGATGCTGCCACTTGCTAACCCTGGCCAAGCCTCGATGAAGTGGCTGAATCGGACTTGCACGTGTACCCAAATTTGGCTGCCTTCTTCTACCGTACGCTAAAACCAGGTGCTCGACGCCTCGATCCCGATGCCAACGCCCTTCTTTCCCCTTCGGACGGCACCGTGCTTCAGTTTGGCCGCATACAGGGCGGTGACATTGAACAGGTCAAAGGTATGACCTACAGCATCGATGCCCTCCTGGGCAAAAACACTCCTCCTCCCAGCATTCAAGGTGGCTCGGAAAGGGACCAGACGAGCCAAAGACTGCGATTTGGCGACGAAGAAGTGATCAAACAGGAACAAGAGTTTGCCAAGGTCAATGGCATTGCCTACACGTTGCCGGACCTCTTGTCAGGGCCAAGCGAGCCCAAGCCACGCCAAGAAGCGACAGACGCGTCGACCGAGGTGTCTCCCCGTGCCGTCTCAGAGGTGCAGGCCGACTTGGCACTGGGAGAAAAACCGTGGTACGACGTGGTTTCAGCCGACAAGAACACAGCTCTTTATTACCTTGTTGTTTACCTTGCGCCGGGAGACTATCATCGCTTTCACTCCCCGGCAAATTGGATCGTGGAGCGACGGCGGCACTTTGCTGGCGAGCTGTATAGCGTGTCGCCCTATTTGCAGCGGACGTTACCCGGCCTCTTTACCCTCAACGAGCGAGTCGTGTTGCTCGGTCGCTGGCGCTATGGATTCTTCAGCTACACGCCGGTCGGGGCAACCAATGTTGGCTCCATCAAAATCAATTTTGACCGCGAATTGCGCACCAATAGTCTGACCACAGACACGGCTGCTGATAGGGCGGTAGAGGAGGCATCGCGTCGCGGAGAAGCTTATTTGGGCTTTTCCGAGGCAACATATGAAGGGGCAAGCTCGGTTTTGCACGGCCACGCACTTCGTAGAGGCGACGAGATGGGTGGATTCCAGCTGGGGAGCACTATTGTCTTGGTTTTTGAGGCTCCCGCTGATGGCATTGACGCAACCACGGGCGCAAGAGGGTGGCAGTGGAGTGTAGACAAGGGACAGCATGTCAAAGTGGGCCAAGCACTAGGCCGGGTGATGGAGGAATCCTAGACGGGCAACCAAGACAGCCACATAGTCGCCACGACAAGAGACGGACTAGGCACTCATGTATATAATAGTACTACCGAGGCGATTCTCTAAGCAGCATCAGCATCAGCACCAAACACCTTGATGCGCTCCTCAAGAGGCTTGAATTCCTTTTCCGATGCTTCTCCATCCTTGCCACCAAAGACAAGCTGGGCATTCAGTTTCCAGCTGGTAGGAATCTTCCACGTCTCGGCAACCTTGGCATCAATGATTGGGTTGTAATGTTGGAGATTGGCACCAAGGCCTTCGAGTTCGAGGGCAGACCAGAGCATCCACTGCTGCATGCCATTGCTCTGCATAGCCCAGTCGGGAAAGCGGTCGGCATAGGCGGGAAATTTGGCTTGCATGGCCTTGACGCCATCGTCATCAGAGAAGAAGAGAACGGTGCCGGCGGCGGCACGAAACATGGCGATGCGGTCGGCCGTATGCTGCCAGCGATCGTCGGGGACGATGCCGCGAAGAGCAGCCGAGGCAATGTCCCAGAGACGCTCGTGCTCTGCGCCAAACACGACGACGAGACGATTTGTCTGTGAGTTGAACGACGAAGGCGTGTGCAACGTTGTCTGCTCGACGAGTTGGCGCACCCGGCCATGGCTAATGGGAAGCGTCTTGTTGAGCTTGTAAATAGTGCGACGAGAGCGTGCAATCTCGAGGAGGAGATTGGCCGATGCCTTGGAAGCCATAACGGAGCTGTGATGGGGAGACTACTGGGAGAGGCGAGACGCAACGCAAGAGGTCCAAGAGGTGCTGAGTTTATGTTAGGGGGCTGCTGGCTGTTCGAGGCGGCAGTACTAGTAGTAGTACTAATTAATGGGAGAGAGGAGCTGCCGGAAACATGGGCAGGAGAAGAAGAAACCACCTTGGATACCCTGACTACTACATGTATCGCCTATCCAGGCCTACTACCTCCTAGCGACGACCTCCTAGCGACGACCTCCTAGCGACGACCACCTCGGCGTTGCCCGCGGCTGTGTTTCTAAGCCACGCAAAGAAGCAAGAAGGCAGTGCAGTGGGCGTTTCCGAAATCTCGGGACAAGGAGCCGCTTAAATGTAGCTTTGTCAGCAGTTGCCTCGCTGTGTGTCGTTTATTACAGTAGTAGTTACTGTCGGCGCGCGGTATGACGCAATTCCGCCTAGTTTTTCATACACGACATCTGAAATCGGAATTGTGTGAGCTGTCATATACTTTGTCCGCTCGCTCGAATCCAATACAAGCTGACACGGGCAAGGAGGCATGGCACAACTAGAGCTAACAATTACTACCTAGGTAGTATGGCGAGGAGCAGCAAGTTTTACAATGCGAGTCGTCGAGGCAATACTATGGGCATCCATGGACCACTGGATTACGCAGTCAACAACGCTATCTGTCAATCGTTAAACCCGTGTGCGATACTTGCGCTCCGTCTTTTTTTTTTATATGCCTACCTACTAGGAACATGGTGTACCGAGATTTACATCAAGTTGCCAGACTCATGGCACTCCACCCAATGTACAAACAAGCAAAGTAATAGATGCTCCAGACACCCTGGCACCCGTCTCCTACGTTGTAGGCGGGAAAAACAAAAACAAAAACAAAAACGTGCTTGTTGCCTTGAAATCCAAGTCGCGTGTGTCTGTAGACACCCTGGGGAGCAAAGCAAAGAATACATGACGGCTGCTTCTTGCTTGTCAAGGCGAGGCTGACGGCACTGGAAAAGGCGACGCGTCAGCCACTACCAAGTCTCAGCAATATATTGCCCAGCTTCCCGCTTAAGCTGCCAAAAATTGCGAGCCTCTTCTCGCTCCAAGTTGCCCTTGGTCATTGCAACGTCGACAAGAGCTTCTTCAACGCCTTCGCCCATGCCCTTGGAGCTGCCGCATACAAATACACGCCCGTCGACGGCATTGATGATGTACCATACGAGATCCGCTTGATGCCGAACCTCCTCCTGAACATACTTGCCCTCGCCGCGCCGGCTTTGCACCACACGCTTGACCTCGTCTTCGTGCACGCCCCATTCGCCGCTGTAGATTTCGTCCACCAGGGAGTCACGGATACCCTGCAACACCCAAACCTTGTTTGCGCAGTTCGCTTGCTTCAATCGTCTCTGAACGAAGCCCCGGAAAGGCGCAATACCCACACCTGCTCCAATGAGCAGCATCGGGCCGTCCGAGTTAAACTGTTTGGCCAGCGGATTGGCCATGAGGCCCTTGAACATGGGAATGTAGACTTCAGTCGCCTCTCTTCCACTTTGCTGGGCAGCAATCAAGCGCCTAGCTTGACGCTCAAAGAAGCCCGACCCGACGCCGGTACGAGAGCCTCCTCTCCAATCGCTGGTTTCGTGGACAGTCACGGCGATTTCGATCAGGCGCAGCTGCTTGCGATTGCGGATCTGGCACGACTCGTGCGGGTCGTTGGATAGTGAATAGAAGCGAGGCATCAAGGGCTGCAAGCACTGTAGCAATTGTTCCAGAGGAGGTTGCGAGCTTGGAAAAGCATGAAGCAGCTGGGAGAGCGTCATGTGAGGTCCAGTGCGCATGTCGCAGAAAGCTCCCTGGCCCTCAGCCGAACAGAGGTACGAGAGAATTTTCTCTTCATTCTCTGCAGCTGCGTACTCGGCCAGCACGCGAAGCAGAGGCTTTGTGGGCGGATAAGACTGAAGGTCGGTGCACCAGGTGAGCAAATCGCGACGTGAAGTCACCAGCTCGCGCGGTCTATCGTCGCCCCACACCGTGGGCCAGCGGCCCTTTGTCGTGCTCAACAATACGGGTTTGTCTCGTTGGAAGCGAGGAATCATGAGGGCATCAAATACGTCTTCAACAACTGCTTCAGAGTTGGGGGCCATGACGCCAATGGCTCCGCCAACTTTGAAGTCATTGGACTCTTGGTTGGGATAGTCGCTTACGTCGAGGTCAAAGTGGTAGGTGCGCTTCTCAGCGCCTGGTTTGGTCAACTCGCGAGCGGCATAAATCCGGGCCGGATGGACGTGGAAAGGTGCATGTGGTTGGACAAATCGTGGGGGTTGAATAGAAGTATCCAAAGAGTCGAGATGCTGGTTAAGTGCAGGCGTTGTCGAGCTAATCGAGACTGCATCTCCAGAGCCAAGTGAAACGGCTGAATCAGTGGGAGAGGGCACGTTGCGTGCTTGTATTGGCTTTAAAAAGATGGTGTTTTCAGGCAGCTCCGTAACCTTTGTCAACATGGTTGGAATCTGATTGATATTGAGGGACAAGGACCGGTAGGCGTCATTGTTGGGGCAAACAACGCCTTCAAATGTCAGGTCGGTGCGAGCCGAAGTCATGAGACAACATCCGCCTCCGCAACACCGACCAACAAACTCAGCCGTCGTCTCCCCCGTGATGCGCTGAATATCGCGAGCATTTTGAGCAATGAGTCTTGTAGAGGCGCGCCGAGGCCGATTCTGGTCAAGGCGAGGGGGTTCTTCGTCCTGGTCTTCAGACTCGTCCGAATACGTGAGGGATGGCGCATTTGAAGGGGTCTGCGGCCCCAACGACACGCTGTGAGCTGTTGAGGGCCCAAGATGTTGCTGAGTAGGCACGGGGAGTGCGTCAACCATGATGGGCACGCTTGAAGGCGTCGTGGGGTGGGCGGTTTGGCAATTGACAGTACTTTTTCGAGTGTGGCAGCCCGTAGCCAGATCTATTGCTATCAATTCACCTTGTTCTGGATCCCAGGGATGGCGATGTGTTGCCGGAGACGAGACAAGACGAGACAAGAAGAGGACAAATTATTAAGTGGCAAAGCAAATAGGTATCATGTATTTGCCGCCAATCGAACTTGACTCGGGGATAAAATGTAGGAAGAGGGTCGTCAGACAAGAAAAGAGACGAGGAGTAAAGGCACGAAGGAAATGGGCCGTGTTGGGAAAATGGCCCAGCACATACTTGGTGTATTATGTAGAATGATGAATGGATGGACAAGCCCATGTGTGAGCCGAGGGCTTTTGGGGGGTTCGACCTTTTCCTTGTAGGCCGGGGGGACGGCTAAAGTGGATTGACGACAAGGTAGCGATACCACGGCCCTGTGTGCGCTTGGTACCGCGCCGGAAATGGCAGCTCGCCATGCAAGGGTGCACGTGAATTGGTGGGGATGCATCTGTTCCCATGGCTGTATTGAACAGAGTCTGGAGCTTCCGAGCGACGCCGATTGGACCAAGCCCCTGCTGAGGGCGGGATGCCAGTACGAGGTGGCAAGAAAGCACAAGTTGCAGTACATCAAGTGACCAAGCCGCGGTTATCAATCGATCAATCAGCATGGGTCCAAAGCGGCGCGCTGCCGTGTCAGCAATGTTGATGATGATGGTGCTACTCTACGGCATAGGACTACTAGTAGTATTAGCACTACTAATACTAGTAGTAATGATTAACAAATGAACAATCGTCTCCGCTGCGCATGCCAGCCTTGCACATGGCTGCACGTGTCGTTGCATCCGCGACAGCAGTCAGCCAGATGGCATTTGGCACGATACAGTATTCAGAGCACAATACCCGCACGGTGGCTCGCCCGTGGTGCCATGCCATTCCATTCCATTCGCGCGTGTCAGGCGGGAAAAGAAAGGCCAATCAAATCAGCTGGCAGCAAGGAATCCGTTCCGCTGGCCTTGGCCGAGCATCGGGACATGAAGCCTTGAATTACCTTGCTTGCTGTTGGGGTGGACATGACACGAAGCACTCCACCCGGCAGAAACAACAAGGCGCGCCACTAAAAGCCACCACGTCCTGCCGTATTCTTTGAGCTGGCGACATGGTGCTTGTAGTCCTGCCTCTTGTCACACTTGTCGTCACCCACATATTTCCACCTTGCATCCTTCTTTTTTTTGTGCAGCTAGTATTCCCGGTCGTGTGCTGTCTAACTGGGCTGGGTCCAGCGTCGGTCCATGCGTACACTTTTCAAGGGACATTGTGTTTTACTGCGCAGACCAATCGGGAAGACAGAAGCCGGTCTGGAAGTGCTCCTAATTTTATCTGATCATCTTATCAATCGCCCCCTTTTCAGCCCCTTTTACGCTGTCACCATGTACATTGCAGGGCGCTCCAAGACTCTAGTTGACCAAAAGCAGTCAGTCACTTGACCAGCGTATACAGGCATGGCCTACCTAGGTATGCAGAGAAGCGTGCTTCTATACCCGCTAGTACTAATAGCCATGTGCACATGTTGTTCGGTCTGTTGTACCGTCATGATAGACATACTTGGCCTCGGTCTCTTGGCAGACGTGCCCTCAACAAGCATCCTTGTCTGCCCACAGATGCCGTCTACACCTGCGTTATCGACTCTGTCCAAACAGCCAGCGACGTCACCACTGCAGACCGTGGACGGGTAGTGGGTTTGGACATGAGGAATGCACGGGCGCGCAATCCCATCTCGGCTGCGACCCCAGCGTTGCAGAGTCTCAGCAACACACAGCCAGAAATATAAATAGAGCATGTAGTCAGTCATGTCGTGCCGGATGAGCATTGGAACGAGATAGAGGTAAACGGCCATGTATTGCACAGCAGCGCTTGCCGGCTGCAGACTATCCTAGATGGGCGCAGATCCCGTCCACTCCAAGCAGGTTTCTCTTCTTCTTTTTTTCTTTTTTTTGGGGGGTCTTTTGTCTTCAAGCAAGCCGACCCCATTATTAGTAGCAGTAGCAGTAGCCGCTTTCCCAGTGTCATGCCTTCAGGTCGAGCCGCATTGAGGCCCGGATACACCCAAGATAAAAAAATTTGTATGCTCATCATCAAGGTTGTCTGCAATACTTTCCTACTCCAGGCTTGGAATTGCCATTCTTCAACTCGCTGCTTTGACAAGAAATAATGGCTCGACACAAAGACTAGCAGCGGCTTCTCAAAGGTCCCGTGACTAGTGTACCCGACGGGCACTGGAAAGGCTTGCATCCGAAAGATCGGCGGACGGCCTACGGCGTTGGATAGACATTGACTGGCACTGATCCCCCGCACACCCGCATTGACGCTGTTTGTGTTTGCTCAAATCCCTTTAATTCGGTCATTTTGTGGAACGAGCAGCACGGCCCTTGGCCTTGCGTACAGGAGCATAGAGCAGGAAAGAGGGGGCAAAGCAG
This sequence comes from Ophiocordyceps australis, assembly GCA_002591415.1. Taxonomy (NCBI): domain Eukaryota; kingdom Fungi; phylum Ascomycota; class Sordariomycetes; order Hypocreales; family Ophiocordycipitaceae; genus Ophiocordyceps; species Ophiocordyceps australis. The sequence continues at coordinate 23,528 of NJET01000111.1, read as the reverse complement.
AGGAAACAAAAGAGAGGGAGCAAAAGGAGGAAACAAAAGAGAGGGAGCAAAAGAGAGGGAGGAGAAGCAAGGAGAGAAGATAAGAGAGAAGGAAAAGAGACCAAGCTTTCAACACACTGCAGTAACGCCTACCTCCGAGTCTCTACCATTAGATTAGTAGTAGCATCTAGCGAGTAACAAGGAGTCGCGACTACTACCTAGTACTACTACTACTACTACTACTACTACCACTTCCTCTTAAAGCGCTGGAGGAACTACTATAAACGAATTTATACATCTTTGTACATCTACATCTTTTAGCTAGTCAAACCATGATAAATCTACCGCCAGTACCCACTTCCCAATGTGCAGGTACAATCCTTCATTTATATCCCAACAGGTACCACTAAACAACTCCGACTCTTTTACACCTACAACGCCAACATGCAACGACACATGCAATACATCATCCATTGCTCCATCTTTGACTGCAAGATAATGCCATTTCACGGGTCGGATCAGCAGCGAGGGACACTGCACAGCGCAACTGCCCACGGGCTCCAGGCACACGAGCTAGAAGTCGGAGGTGGCCCATCCCGAACGTCTAGAGTCTCAGACGACCCATCGACGAAACCAGTCACGGCGCATCGATCCCGTCCTTAGACCTCTTCAACCCCGTTGTCCCCTTTCGTCTCAGCATGCGTGCCTTCAACCCTTCTCGTCTCTACTCAACCTTTGGCCTGACTTGTCCCTTTACGGCCTTGGCCTCTAGTCTCATGCCTTCTCCTGAGCACAAGAGTCAAGCCGATAAAAGCAGACCATTGCATAAGAAACACCAGTCTCGAATCTTGTCACTGTCATCACTGCATCTCGCTCTTAGCAGCACCAGTCCTTCTTTCCACATGACTCCTGTTCTTCGTCCTATATCCCCCCTCAGGAGTTGCTCGTCACTTCCTCCCGGCGAGATCTCCTGACTTCTTATCTCCCCAGCAATGGAAAATAGGTCTTCTCGAGTTGAATGGCAGGCCACTGCCTTTGATGCTCATGTCCCTCCATCATACTCGGCGACTGGCTCATTGTTTGGCTACTACACGGCTATTGCGGTTGTCGTCATCCTTACTTGGCTGCTGCAGTCGAGGAAAAAGCACCTTGCAATTCCAGTTCCCTTTTACAAGGCTTCCAAAGCCAAGTGGATATTTTCGGCAGAGACTCTTGTCAAGGACAGCTATCGCAAGGTAGTGTAGCATCTTGTTTCTGAACAGCCTTCAACCCGCTGACAGCGAGACTAGTTCCAAGACAAGGTCTACCAAATCAGAGCAACAGAGGGCATCCAACTGGTGTTGCCGTCCAATTACGTCAGAGAACTCAAGGCCCTGCCCGAGGATGTCTTGAGTGCCAAAGAGGCCATTGCAGATGTAGGCCCATGCATGAGCGGACCAAGATGTTGATCCCAGTTGCAGGCTTCTGACTTATTTTCAGGCTCTGCAAAGCAAGTACACCAAGTTTTCCCCAGGTCATAACGCCGACTTACTCACTCTCCTCCTACGAACCCGCCTTACACAAAACCTCGTTAAACTTGCGCCCCAGCTCAAGGAGGAGCTGAATTACATCATTGCCACTGAATTCCCTGTTTGCGACGACTGGACACCTGTCAAGTGGCATCCCTTTGCCCTTAGAGTCGTCGCTCGACTTAGCGGGAGAGCATTTGTTGGCTCCTCCATCAGCCGCCAGGAGCGATGGATGGATACGAGCATCAATTTTGCTATTCATGTTTTCATGGCTGGCGCAAAGCTACAATTGTTCCCAGAGTGGTCACGCCCCTTGACACAGTATCTTGTGTCCGATCTCGGCAAAATTCGTCGCGACATTGAAACGGCCAAGGAACTCATAGCCCCTGTTCTCGAGCAGAGGATCCGTGACCTCGATTCACACGGCTGCGAAAAGGCACCCAATGACTTGATGCAATGGCTTATTGAAGCTCTGCCCAGAGAAGAAAAAGCAGATGTTCAGATTCAGGCAGAGCTGCAGCTCGTCATTGCCGCGGCTGCCATACATACTACTCAAGGCCTCCTCTGCGAGTGTATCTACGACTTGGCGGCACATAGAGAAATTCAACAAGAGCTGCGGCAAGAAGCTCATAAGGTTCTCGAGCTACAAGAGGGCTGGGCCCGAAAGGAAAGTATGCCCAAACTCAAGAAGATGGACAGCTTCATGAGGGAAGTTCTGCGACTGCGTGGGAATATTGGTGAGGCTCTCCCACAAAGAGCGTCACGATCAAGGCACTTACGTGTATGCAGTTTCGTTTATCCGAAAAGTTATGAAGCCTATATCACTCTCAGATGGCACTGAGTTGCCTGCGGGTACCCGCGTTGTTGCTCCTTTGGCTGGCATTGCCCATGACGAGCGCTTCTTCCCCAACCCTGACGAATTCGATCCCCTGCGCTTCTACCGCCTGCGGCACGAATCAGCAGCAGCCAACAATCGACTTCAATTCACTTCTATTAGCGATACCTATGTCAATTTTGGAGCGGGGCGGCACGCCTGCCCTGGCCGTTTTTTCGCCAGTAACGAAATTAAACTCATCCTCGCCCGTTTCGTCCTCGACTACGACATCAGACTCAGGCCTGGTGAGGAGAGACCTAGGCCCATGTCTATTGTCATGACAAAGTCTCCCAGCACAGACGCGGTGCTCGAATTTCGACGCCGCTCGTCGACTTAATGATGATGACTTGCGAGGCGCATGGAAGTAATGTAGCGAATATGTATTTTAATATAAAGGAATAAGAAACAAAGGGTAAAAACCAAAAGCCACATACAAGTAAAAATAATAATGGTCAAGCCCTTTGTGGAAAGACTTGCTTGCCAAAAGTCTAGTCCTATCGAGAAGCGTCATGGCAAATTGCAGAATTTACGCTGCCAAGCTGACCTCATTCTAATGGCACGTTAGTGCATAGCACAAGTTGCATTGCAAACGTCTGAGTGTACAACTTTGCCTGACTGCTATGCGGGGCAACTTGCTCCTAGTACAAAAACCAACATGTAGTCCACAAACGCCATTCTGTCCTAATGGAAGTAGTCGTCCCTGGTACTCAAGCAAAAGTGACACGTGCGTAAATCAAGCCTTGGATTTGCGTCTTCTGTCGGGTGCAATTTGGGTGCCTTTTACCCGCAACACGGCGCTGACAGACGGGTTGGCTTCAACGCTTCAAGACATAATGGGTGATTGGTCGTCAATGTCCAAAGACTAAGCCTTCACGACTTGTGGCGCTGATATATGCCGGCAACCAAACAGTGGTCCCGCTCAAATGGTTCTGCACATCAGTCAGTCAGTTGTTGCTCTTGGGCTTGGACCAGAAAGATTGGCAAAACTTGCCTAGTGTAAGTTGAAACTTGGGCTTGATCTGCTCCGCTCTCATCTTGTTGACTTCGTTGGCAAAGACTTCTGCGGGAGGAGCAGTAGAGTCAATGCAGTTGGCCTTGATTGATATGAGGACACCACCCCCGGTTTTGAGGAACCAGTTGGCATTGACGCCTACGATGCGAGCTTGATCAGGTTGAGCCACATCGGCAAAGATGACGTCCACCATGGGAACAATCATGCGGTATCGTGCGGGCTGTCGGGCATCTTCCACGATTGGTACCACATTTGTTCGCTTGGATGCCATGGCGATTAAATCACGTCCAGACCGAGACGAGAATTCGACAGCATAAACATAGCCGGTAGGACCAACAATATCGGACACGTGTGATACAGACGTTCCCGAGGCAGCACCCAGGTAGAGCACACGGGAGCCAGGGCGCATGTAAATCTCGTCGGCGCCGCCAGCAATGGCAGCACACAGCTTGCTGCGAAAGGGATTCCACATTCGATATTCCACCTTGGTCGTTGTTGTTGTGCCATCCTCGTTTTCAACAGTCTCGTCGTGCTGAATGCGCTTTTCGCCGTAGACCGACTCGCTCAAGACCATGTTGCGCGTTGCGATGCCATCTTCCTTGCCGCCCCGGACAACAAAGACACCGGGATGGCGATGAGGTTCCTGCAAGCACCATGAGACATTGCCGGCTATAACACGATTGGGAAACATCGAGCTGCAAAAGAACCTACCACAATCACCTTGGCGCCACCCTTGATGCCTGGCTTGCCGCCTCTGGTCCCTCCGCGCCCGCCACGCGCTCCTCGTCCACCGCCGCGCGGAGCCCCTATTCGTTTGTCAGTCAGTCAGGCCATTCGAGTCGACGTCGTGCCAGACAGAGCCTCGAGTTTTCTTCATCTCGTACCTCTGGCGCCACCGCGACCTCCAAAGCCTCCACGCCCGCCACGATCACCAAAGCTTCCACGTCCGCCACGTCCGCCACGCGCACCTCCTCGCATTCCACCGCGGGAGCCGCCACGAGGAGCACCACCACGAGCGCCCAAGGCCATGGTGCTGTACTGGCACAACGATTTGAGAGTTGATGGGGCCGCAGAGAAAAAGAATCGGCTCTGAGCTGCTCTACCTTGAAATTGTCAACGTGTAGAGCTTTTTGACAGGTTGCAGAAAACACCAGCTTTGGTGGTCAAGAATCTGTCGTTGATGTGATTTGGCGGATGCGCGGTCCGTTTTGTCTGCGAGAAATTTTCTAGAGCTTCAAGTTTTCAATCTTTTTACTAGAGAAGCATTTCTACCTGGGGACTTGGCCCCGCTTTCAAGTTCTCATTGGCTCCAATTCTTCTTCCGGGCTAAAATTCGCACCTACTTTTATCCGTAACTTGTAATCACTGCAAGCCCATCATCTTGGTATCTTCACGAGGTCACGTTGAGTTGAAAAGATTGTATCGGCGTCTCACTACAACAGGCCTTTAACACACTTGGCTCCCATTCTCGACTTTATACTGCGTGGCCCTAAGCCATCAAGAAATAACACATTGCCTTTGCCCATAATCCTACTACTGCTAGTACTACTAACTGCTAGTACAGTAGTAGTACTGCTAGTGCTACATCTCAAAAGTAACAGTCACGTGACTCTACAACAATCCCAACTCGCTCTTCGCGTCAGGCAGGGCAGAGGAGCCCTAAGATTTCCCAAAGAGGTAAGCGAGCCATGTTCGGCCCCATCATGGGATGTCGCCTAGAATTCTTCCAGCTTCAGACTTCTAGTCCACGTCGTCGCATCAATCCCCTCACCAAGAGACCGTCGATATGGTAAGTGGTGCATTATGCCAGCGTCATTTGGAAGACTGGCGACGCTGGCTTGATGCCTCTGTCATTGGCATACAGCCAGCAGTAGCTCTCTAATGTAACACTTCAACAAGGACTGACCATGACAACTTGGCGACAGGTCCGATACGCTGCGACCGAGATTCACCCCTCCAAGTCAGCCCGCGCCCGCGGTGCCTACTTGCGAGTATCCTTTAAAAACACTCGCGAGACAGCCCAGGCCATCAACGGCTGGAAGCTGCAGCGGGCAATTGCGTTCCTGGAGAATGTAAAGGAACACAAGGAGGCAGTACCAATGCGACGATATGCCGGCAGCACTGGCCGCTGCGCTCAAGGTACGAGATGACTCTCGACAATTGTCGGAGTCTGGCTTGGGGCAAATTTCTCGGCCCCCGCGCCTTAATTGCAACACGCCATGACCAGCTGCTGACATTGTTTTTCCCATCATAGGCAAGCAGTTCGGTGTCTCCAAAGCTCGGTGGCCCCTCAAGTCGGCTCAGTACCTACTGGATTTGCTCAGAAACGCCGAATCCAACGCCGATGCCAAGGGCCTTGATACTGGTGCTTTGATCGTCAAGCACATCCAGGTTAACCAAGCCCCCAAGCAGCGCCGCCGAACATACCGTGCACATGGTCGTGTATGTCTGCCTTTGACTTGCCGGCATCATCTCCCTAGGACATTTTTGAACTGACTGGTCTAGATCAATCCTTATATGTCGAACCCATGCCACATTGAGTTGATTTTGACCGAAGGCGAGGAGGTTGTGCAGAAAGCCGACCAGGTTGTTGATCGAGAACAACTCCGTCTCAACTCAAGACAGCGTGGCTCGCGTATTCGCAAGGCTATCAATGCTGCCTAAACAGGCCGCATTGGCAAGTTTTAGGGCTCTGGGAAAGAGGAGCAGCGGGGCGCGGACAATGGTTTTGCGATGTCGTATGGCTTTCCATACCCTGGTGTACAGAAGGCTACGAGGCAACATTCCACTTTGAGGAACAGGGAACAACGGACATGCAACGTGATTTCACATAGCCGCGGACATTATTGACGAAGCAAATCAAAGCAAAAACACAACTATTTACGTGTGCTCTTGGCTTCGCACTTTGGGCTGGTTTATATGCCCAAGAGAACCTCTACAGCCCCATTTCTTGCTACGTAGATTTCACTAGTATTGTGGTGAGCATAGTAGTCGAGTTTGTATAGACTCACGACGCGAGATGAAGCAACAAATGGCGAGCCTCAATGCTCTCCAAATCCGAGCACGCCCAGTTCAGGTGCTGCAAAAAAACGCAATGCAACAGGTCAAGTCCTGAACCTCTGACGTGTTTTTCGCACCGTCAAAGGCAGGACAAGGCCTCGATATCATGGTTTAATTGCCACACCCGTGGAGGTGTTTTTCCGACTTGGCGTAGCCTAACCTGCAGCCACTCTCGTGTCTCTAAGTACATGCATGTAAACCTTTGCCACGTAGGATTCCCCCAAGAAGATGAGCGGCATTTCTTCGTCTTCTCACGTACCCTCGCAAATTCAAGACGTTGGTATCCTCTGGCGCCTCAGGTGTCTCTGTATCCTCGCTTTACCAAAGCTCACCAAAAGAAACGCCGGCTTAGTCATGGCCCATCAATGGTCAGAGAGCGACATTGTTGACGAAACAAGGGCAAATGAAACAAATCACAAAAGGAGACAAGCATCTTCCCAAACTTGTTGAGACACGGTGTACTGTGAAGCATTCTTCAGCAAAAAACGGTTCAGTTGGAAATCTGTTATTTCGTTGACCAGGCCAGGAACGACGGCGCCATGTCCTTGTTGCATCTTGTATGTCCAAGTTAATACGAACACTCAATGAGTCCCGAAAAGCGACCCTGGCCAGGATAAGAATCGCGGTCGGCGAGAGCATCGTCAATAACCTGCCGAGGGTAGACGCCGTCCCAGCCCATACTCATGCCAAAAGCAGACACAAGGAGAGCTTGCTCCTGGGGCTTGATATGGGGAATAATCAATCCCAAAAATTTATCGTTGCTGTATTGCATCACCTGCTGCAACGTAGTGAATTGAGATTCGCGGCGTTCGAAAAAAGAGCAAGCGAAGTCGAATCTTGCGTCAGCGGGAAGCACATTCCGAGTATACAAGTGAGGCTGATCAACAGCAACATAGCCACACGATTTGAGAGACAAGGTTCGGATGCCGTAGTCTTGTTGAGAGTTGGAGTAAAATAAATGAGCATCTGGTAGGTGCGAAGACAGTTCGGCAAGAATATTCTCGCTACCCGTCAACACTTCTTGCACGTTTTGCATTGAAAGCTTTGGACGAGGCGAGAAGTGATACAAAAGCCCTAGCCACGACATCAAGTTGAGATAAGGCGTGGGAGGTTCTCCTTGATTTGGAGCTGGAGCTGGATTAGAGCCAGACCCCAGAGTCGCAGTCGTCAACAAGGAGCTCAGTGGTGGGGCCCACGATGCCGCCAGCCAATTGGAATCGGGCCCAATGGACATGAGAGGAGTGTATATCGTTGTAGCCATTACTGGCGGTGGATGCTGTATAGCGGCTGTGCTGGACCAGGCAGTAGGTGTTTGCGCCTGTGTCGGGGGATGCAAGGGTGGAAAGAAGGGAGCAAGAGACTGAGAGTTCCGAAAGTGCTGGCGCAGCCAAGTTGCAAGGGCAGGCTGCGAAGACATGACGGGCGGCGCTGTAAGCGAGACTGATTCCAAGCCAAGCTCAACCAGTGACGCCTGGGCCATGCGGCGAAGAGCATATAGCAAGACGTGGGGCGAGACCCAACAATTCTTGAGAGAGAGTCGGCAGACATGCGAGAGGTCTAAAATCTCATCTTTGCAGGCACGAAGACGGCCCGGAGCCACCAATTTTTCAGCCTTGTCGAGAAAGGGCGCAGGCAGGACATAAAGGTTTCGTTGATGAGCACCAGGTGCGAGCTCGCCGCCACAAATCCATTCAAAGTGCAGAGTGCGAATGTTGGGCTTCTGGCCGATGTAGGTGTTGAGCAGGTCATAGGCCTTGGAGACTGCACCGACCGGGGAAAGATGGCGATCTTCGATAAGACCCGGAGACATTGCCACGACGCGTCTCCAGTCGGCAATGACGGCCAGAGAAACCGTGTCCAAGGTCGGAATACTGTCCCAAAAATCGTGGCGACAGAAGATGTGGAGGTGGCTGCTGGGAATTTTTGCAATAGTCAGAGAGGTCAAATGTGTGAGAAAGCCAACCGAGGCGTTATCAATCAGGCCAATGACATAGGATTGCATCATGGCGCGGTGAGCCCACTCAAGCTCGAGCAGCAGCTCCATCTGTGCCACGGTTAGGCTGGCGGGTGCAAGAGAATGAGTCTTGTGCCATGAAGCGTGCCTCTGCTGGCACAGACAGGGCGCAACGTGCGCACAGGGGCGTCGAGATCTGTCGTCAAGGTCGAGATTATATAGTGTAGCCTTTTCAGCACTGAGCAATAGGCGAATGGCCTCGTCAATGTGACGAGGGGCAACGTAGCCGGCATCCGACATCATTCTGGTCAGTGTCAAACGCTTGAGACCGCTGACACGGCCAAGATTTGTCGCGCTGATTTGGCGAGGTCGTCGCCACGCTTTGGGCTTGTTGTGGTCTGTATCAATCAAGCTGTGCAGCAAAAGAGCATCCGCCATGGAATCGTCGTCGTCGGTGCTTTGGTCGTCATCGTCAAGGGAAGAGTTTCTGGATCTCGGAGGCGTACTTGGGCCTGGCGTGAGCCAGGTTGGGGCGGCAGAGGTTACGGACCTGGGAGAAGAATAAGAGGATGGTGATGACGACGAAGAGGTGGAGAGAGTAGAAGAGGAAGTAGGACAAGGAGAAGAGCGAGATGATGGTGGAGCTGACTGGAAAGCGGCTGGCGAAGCAGTAAAGACTGGATGGCGAGCAGCAATGTTGCGGGCGGCGCGGTTCGGGCCATAGAGAAGGCCCAAGCCAGCATCGCAGCACAGGCCAATATCCTTGACCTTGGACAGACAGCGAAGGGCAGCCTTCATGCTCGCCATTTCATCAGCGGTGCGTTCAATGCCTTCGAGGTGCTTGTAGCGGCGGTAGTCGTCTTGGGGCCAGCGGTACAGGCCCCAAAAAGAGGGCACAATGTGCTGGACCGTCTTAAGGGGTGGGGCGGCCAGCAGGTCCTCATTGACCTCGAGAGAGAGAGCGAAGCGGATGATGTGAGGCCCAAAGGATTGGAAGACGCGCATTCCATCCGAGAGCAGCTGGTGGTCGGCGTGGTACAGCTCGGCGCGGAAGGGCACCACAACGGAGCGAAAGTGGAAAGCCGATGTTTTGGCCTCGAACTCGGAGCAGACGAGGCGCATCGCCATGACGTCGTTGCGGGACAGGCACGAGGCGATGAGCTCGAAAATCTCCACGGGCACGCGGCCAGCCGGCCACCAAATGGCCATTGCGGGCGCTGTGTCTTGCTGGAGCGTTAGCTGCTTGCCAGCGGTGCCGTCGGCGTCTTGCTCCCACTGCTAGTATCTACCTGTTTGCCTCGCGTTGCCTCGTCGACGGCCCCGTCCAGTCCTGACATCCTTCATGGTGCAGCTTTTCGAGGTGCAAAATCAAGCGGCCACGAGGAGCATTGACTTGTTGTTGTTCTTGTCGCCCTAGTAGCCAACTTTTCGGGATACCTACCTCTTGCTTTTTACCTCGACTTTTATGTCGTGCTTGGCAGCTACGGGGCAGCCAACTACTACCTCTTGGCCTAGTTGGACCTACCGCTAGTAGGTAGTGTGTAACAGCAGTATCTTGCCAGCAGTGCCTAGTAGGTACTAGTAGTAGTAGTAGAGCAAATGGTAGTTGGTGGAGAGGTTGATGTGGTGAGAGAGGTTTAATTAGTAGTAGCACGAGTTCGATGTGGAATAAGAGGTCGGTCTAGGTAGCCGGGTATGTACATACATACATGTACCAAGTACTACTAGTACTACTATAGTAGTAGTAGTACTGGTGCCATGCCACTAGTAGTAGTAAACCAGCGCTATAACAAACATGGTATACAACGATAATCCCGTTATAGCGATGGCTATTGTTTTGCAAAAGTTTGATAGCAGCCACTAGTACCTAAGTGATTCTTATAATTTTTACTCGCCAGTTACTAACGGTTTGTTTACTCATTATGTATATATATTAACTATAGTTAACTTTATTTATAATAATAATAATTTTTTTAAAAAAAATCTAGATGAAGAATCAAATTATTCATACATCTATACTCAAAAGTAGCTAATAACAAGATATTAAAAGTAATATAATAAATAGTAGTAGTAGTACTCTATTTATATTACAGGCGTCTATGATGGGCGTCTATTTTCCCAGCCTACCAAGATGGAGCCAACTACTCTTCGTCACACATTAAAATGTTTGTTGTGCTTGCCGTTGCTGTTGTCACGTCATCTTCGTCGCCATACAAAACGCCGACTGGGACACAAGTGGCACATTTCAACATGGACACATGTTTATTTATTTGCATGGCATCCAAAAATCAATTAGTCGGCAGGGACCATTCTCACGGGTCAAAACATTCTAGTACCACATGGCCGCCGTCTTGCCGAAACCAGTATCTAACGAGCTGCAAGTCAGTCATGCTTCACCAGACAGGGCGCTGGCATTGGTTGACTGCTCACATTGCTGCATACTGTACCTCAAATGTAGCTGGCAGATGCTGGCAAGTCGCTGAAGGCTTGCCCCTACCGTCGACACCCGGTAGACCTGTCTGATCTCTCCGGTGCTTCCAGTCTTGGTCGTCAAGCGCAGCCAGTCCACAGCCCTTTCTCCGCGCTGGGGCGTCGATAGACTCCTGCTTGGAGCATGGTGCTGTGCCGACATCGAGGTCGAAAAGGGCAGTCTTGCCATCCCTCAAGTAATGGATCCCTCATGCGGGCAGAGGCACTTGGTCGACTCCCAGCTGGACAGCCCTGCCAGCCAAATGCTCCAGTCTGTTTGCATCGAGTACTGTAATACAATTGGCATTGAAAAGCGTCGCAACCGCTCCAGCTGCCTGAAGCTTGCCGTTGGATAAGCACGTGAAGCCACCTTGGCTGGCCGTTATTTCTGTGGCCGGTGCCATGAAGCTAACCATGCCTAGTGATGCTTGCGTCAGCCTGAGAGCTGCACTGCACTTCATAATCGCGGCCCTGATTCACCCACTGGCATCTGTGCCACCCGTCGGCGACATTGCACAAAGGCTGCATCACTGCCCGGGTCCAGATATCCAGACACTTTTTCAAGAACCTTTTGTAGGGTCTGTCACTGTCTGGGAAGCCGCATCCATCAATGCCGGCACGGCGAGGCTCACGGCAACCGATACTACCGGCACAACAAGAGGCAGATGCATCCCAAGAAGAAAGCTTGGTAGCGCAAAAGAAGAAGAAAAAGAAGAAAAAAAGAAGAAAAGTCTGAATAGTCTCCAAGCCGCGCCTGCATTTTAATGACAATCTAGAGAGGCTGGCGTCACACTCAAAAAAAGAGGCATAATGTTGCTCAAAAGAGAGAGAGAGAGAAACCCTTCCATCCTCCGCCATGGTACGGACAGGATGGTATAGAAAACGGTTTCAAAAAGAGTGGACAAAAGAGGCAGCACACAAAGACTAATGAGGGACATGAAAGAGAAGAAGAGTGATGCTCAAAAGATTCAAGGAGAAGAAGGGGACGGGAACCAAGATACAAGGCGTAGCCCAGCCGCGAGCAAGCAGACATCGCGGCCAGGCTGCCATTGATAGAATCACAAGAGCAAACGGCGAGGCTCCTTGATACTTAAAGGCGATGGCGGGCAGTGACGAAATGGAAGAGCAAGCAAGGTACAGACATGGCCCTGTTCAGCCAGCTAGCTGCACGGATGCCACAGTCGCCCTCCATGAAGCAACTAGACGCCGACCCAAGGCCATGGCAATCGAGCATTGGTCTGCAGCCAGTGGCACTCACATTATGCATGACACAGAACTGGCAGTCGAATCGGCTGCTGCGTTGATGTGCATCAGCAGCAACATGGGGCATCGACTTCCCCCTCAGCCCGGGTGGCGACGAAATCCAAGGCACATGATTTGATGCATGCAGGGTGCGCTGAGCAGATTCCCGGTGGAGGAATCCGCCGCCATGTGTGTGTGCTGGCCTTTTCTTGGTGCAACATTGGGCGACACGCCCTGTTGTCTCGGGTCCGTCAAGCATCAATCATGCACCAGCAATGCTGCAGAGAGGCTTGCGCCAAGCTCGTATACGCAGTGCTCCGATACAGATGCCCGCCATCAAGGCAGACGGGCTGCAAGTCGGCGCCCTGCTTGACCAAGCAAACTTGCCAGCACCACGTCAGTGCCCATGGAACCCGGCCTCCTGCCATTGGGCCTGGCCGCCCGCATTGCCGTCCAGAGCGGCTCCTCGGCCCCGACCCGGCCCCCCTCCCCTCAGGGTGCCTGCCCCAGCAGCCGCGGCCGAGCCAAGCTTGCTCGAGTGTTGCTCCAAGTCGGCACTGCCCAGCCAGTACAGCGACAAGAATACCATGATGTGTAGCGCCACGCAGTAAGCGGCAAACAAATTCCTGCTTGTCCGAGACGCAAGCACCATGCGCGTGACAGAATACACCACTCTTTCCGGAAGGCTCATGCGACGATATGCCCGTGCCGACTCCCTGCCCCTAAATGCCGCAAAAGGCGACAGTGTCGACTCGTAGGCCTTGCGGTAGTGATCAAGCTCCATGCCTGGGTTGCCTGTCTCGCCAATGGCTATGGTGGAGGGATTGGGGTTCGAGACATAGGCTGAAGACGACGACGTTATCCCCGACCGGTTGTAAGTCGACACGTAGCGCGTCTTTTCGTACAGATTGAGGTTGTCTCTCTGCAGCGCTGCCACCTCTTGCCGCAGCTGCTGCATCACTAGGTGCGTCTCCGTCAGCTCTTGTTCCAACTGCGCATTCTTCTTCCTGAATCGATCCCGCTGTGCCGTCACCATGGGCAGGATGCCAGAGCCTCCCCCTGCCGGCTCACGGTCGCTTGCCATGGCCCGCGGATCCATGCCGCTTATAATGGACGACGTGGGCGATGTCCTACCCCTCCTATTCGGGGCCCGAGTGACATATGTGCCTGCAACCGACGCCCCTGAAGGGAAAACGCTCGCCCTCTCGCCCTGTAGCGTCTCGAGATCAACCTCAAGCTTTGCGTTGAGCTGACGTGATTGGTCCAGCTCTGCCTTGCTACTAAAAAGCTCCTCCTCAAGGCACTTGAGCCTAGATTGGAGATCTTGATGCGACACACGAAGTATTGTAAGTTCATCGCTCAGCTTCTTGTTCCTCGACAACAGCAGCTTTTCTAGCGTATCGCCCTTGCCCCCATCACCATTGTCTTCAGCATGGCTATCATTGTCGTCATCGTCTCCTGTAGAAAATTCAATACTCTTGAGAACCTCGAGTTCTTGTCTCATGTCTTCGTAATCGCTCCATTTTTGCACCTTTGACTTGAGTGCCTCTCTTTCTTGCTTAAGAAGTGTCACCTCTCGCTCCATTGACCGTAAGCGCGACTCCAACTCCCTCTTACAACTTTCTTTCTCCATTCTAGCCGCATCCAGTCTGCGAATCAAGGATGAGTTTTCCGATTGCATCCGCATGTAAGCGGGGTTGTCTTGGAGTGGTTTGTCCGACTGTGACGACATTGATGATTTGAACTGAGCCAGCTCAAGCCTCATGGATTCGTTTCGAGCCTCCACTTCGGCCAGTCGACAACTTGTCCGCTCCAGATCAGCATGCAGCATTTCAAGTTCGGCGCTCGAGACACCTCGCTGTATATCCTCTCCGTCCTCAGTTCTGTCGAGCCGCTGCTTCACCTCGTAACTAGCGCGCATTTCGTTGACTAGACGCTCTTGGCTGTCAATCTTGTCCTCGAGGCTCCTTTCCTTGGCCTCCCAGTTGTCCTTTTTCTCGTCCAACACTGCAGTCCAAGATGCCTCGACTTCTTTTACTCGAGACTCAAGGCTGTCCTCGAGCTTCTTGCGTGCTGCCCGCTCCGACTGCAGGCTCGACTCAGTTTCTTCCAGCTGCCCTGTTAGTCTCGACACATTGCGTTGGAGGTGCTGATTTTCCTCGCTAAGCTTGGGTAGGGTCTCTTCCGCAATGAGCATCGAGTCAACCGAAGCCTCGAGAAGCGGATACGGATCGGGAGCATCGGATATGGAGCTGTAGGCCTGCAAAAAGACAGAGTTGACAGACTTGGAGTGGTTGGTGATGAGGTCGATGAATGTTTGGTATGCTGAGCGCAAGACATCAGTCATGCAGTGAGACTTGAAAGCATCAAGAGGCAAAGCCAACCCTTTAAAAGGCTTTTAATCTCCACCATCTTGGTCGCGTCGTCGAGCTTGCGAAAGTCCTTTGTCTTTTGAGCCAGGTCTTTACGCTGGACTGTCGAGTCGCGCTGATAGGTGACGATTTCCGATGCCGTGATGTCGAGGCCAGAAATCAAACTCGTCAGGTCAACGTCTTGCGTCCAGTGTCAGCAAGAAGCGCCCTCCCGTGACACGTCAACGGACGCCTCTACGTACTTCTCCAAGCAGAGAGCGCGCGCTGGAATTTGTTGCCATTGTCGGAGCTCAGCCTGGGGCCAAGAGCCACCGCGGCCGATTCTTTGGTGGAATCTGTCATGATGCCGCGCAAGTTCAGAGCAGATGGACAAGAAGACGAGAGTCGCGGGCTTTGTGTGGCCGACTAGCGTGTCGTCGTGCCCTGGGAGCAGGTGGTGGTTTGGTGATGCTGTCGAGGCCAGCCAGTTGCTTCACGATATGCCCCATGGGAGCTATAGCAAAAGTGGAACGCTCTGTCTAGAGCGGTAACTACTACCAGTACTACTACTACTAAGTAACTACTAGCTGTAGTAGTAGTATTTCATAACCTGACATTGATTACACTTTGCTAGGTCTGGCAATTATCTAAGCAAGTAATGAATACCAATCTTAGCAGTACATAAAGCAGAAAATAAATAAGCTACTAGCTGGTTAGTACTCAAATACACCAAATTTTCTAATTGCTTACTAACAGTAGTATCTGGCCTAGACAAGATAACAAGTACTGGCTATCAGCTTCTACTACTACTAGTAGTACTAGTAACTACTAGACAGCCTCGGGGGCGGCCACAGCTTCTTACAAAAGGCCGCGCCTGGAGGTATCAAAAGCAAGCCTCTGCTTGTCAACGCCAGTTGACTGCCCCATGACGCTGGCAGACTGGTCGATAATGTCTGATTGGTACAGCAAGCACTCACCGCCGCCATGATGTCTTGTGACTCCGGCGACGGGTCCTCATCAGCAACTGCCGATGCTGTTCCTCATCAACTCGGCGGTCCCTACGTGCTGCTTCCACTGCTAGACAAGGTGCCTCTGGCGGCTGATGGCTCCCCAGCCACGACTGTCATCAACTGCGTCGAGTATCTCGGTAAGTCTCTTTCACACCTGCACATGGTTGCCTCGAGCTAACAAGTTGGTCTTGGCCGACGTAGACGGCAATCTTTATGTTGGCACGTCGGCCTCGGAGCTTCTTCACTTTGTCCGCATTGCTCCCGATGCGGCCGACAGGTCGAGCAAGCCCGCCTTCATTCTCGCTTCTCGACTGGCTCCCAATTTCTCTACTCAATCGGCCGCGGCCAATTCTCAGCCAGGAGTCCAAGAAATTGTACTACTTCCCAGAGTCGGCAAAGCGTGCATCCTCTGTAACTGGACCGTCTCCTTTTTCTCCCTACCCGAGCTCAGCCCCGTTTCCGGAACAGGTCATGCCAAAAATTGCAGCTGGATAGGGGGCGTAGACGTCTATGAGAGCAACTCAGACAAAACCGACGACGAGACAGATTCGGAAGTGACGGTTCTTCTCTCGCTCAAACGGCGAATACAAGTTGTACGTGTCGGCCAGGGCGCCCGTGCAATCAAGGTAGGCTTGAGCATGCAGTCTCTCCGTGTCGTCGACTTCTAATGTGCGATGCAGAACATTGACTATGCAGGCAGCATCTTGTCAATTCGACGCGACACCATTGCATGCGTCGCTGACTCTAGATCTTATGCGCTCCTTGATATCAACAGACAGCTCAAAATACCCTTGATGAACATATCCTCTCTCGATGAGATGCCTGGCACCCAACAGATTGGACAGGCCCAAGACCTATCTGCCCATGAGCCCGCTACCGTAGTCCGGAGAGTCTCATCTGCCTTAACCGAGCCGCAAGTCACTGTCCAGCAGGCCCATGGTCGAAGCACGAGCCTGGGAAGCGCCATTTTGGGTCATGCTCGCCGCCATGAAGGGCGCGCAACCGATGAACAAGACCCAACACCATCCCAATCCGTGTCACCTGCTCGGTCAACTAGCCCCTGCCCACCACTCAACGAAACCAAGTCCCCTATCATGGCTGCCAAGGACAAGCTTTTGCCTGCCCCGCCACCCCAAGTCTCGGCTGCTTCGCCACAGACTGCCTCGGCAGGTGCACAGGATGCGCGCGTCGATGCTCTGAAGCCGCACATTGTTTCGCTAGGTGTCGATGAGTTTCTCGTCGTCATAGGCACAAGCCTTTCGGAGCCCGGGCTCGGCATGTCTGTCAACCTCGACGGAGAAGTATCACGTGCCCCAATAGAATTCGAGAGGTATCCGAGACAGATTGTCGTGGACAACTTTTCACCACAGCAAGCCCCTTCGCAATCTGAGACGACCGACTTTGGGGCCGGCTATGTTCTCGCGTCTATCACTAGGACACTAAGTGATGGTTTGCAGTGCCATGGGCTTGAAATTCAGCCCTCTAACACTAGTTCTCCAGATGACGTGGGAAAGCATTGGTTGACTGCCACAGGCGCTAAAGCCGAAGACCCGTACGGCATTTGTTGTCTCATGGGGCGTGAAAAGATTTATTTCGATGCAATCATTTCGAAATTATGTCAGAGGCGCTTCTCTCCTTTTCACAGCCACGCCGAGGCGGCGTCTACGTCGTCGCTTAGGAGCTGTGATTCTCGAACAGCTCTATCAATCGAGAGACTTTCAAAGGAACGGGAGCTCTTTGAGCGAGACGATTCGCAAGACGAGGATTCTTTGCCTGACGGATGGGAAGACAAAAGAAACTCGGAAGAAGAAGAATTTGCTCGTCGGTTGGCTGAGGCTGAGGTGTGTCTCGCAGTCTGGGCCGGCGAGCGTCTGTGGTGGGCTGCAAGGAATCCCTTACTCTTGCAACTTGATAATGTTCTTGATGGTGCTTATTCGAGAAAATGTGTGGACAAGTTTTCTGTGGACAAGAAAGCTGTCTTTTCAGTTTTGGGGTCCATTCGGAATCGAGAAGTCAGAACCGAACTTGACTACATGACGCTCAGTTATCTACGGCAAAAGGCTGCATTGCTTTTGCTCATTGCCTCGCTGGCGTCAAGTGTTACAGATCAAATGTCCAACGGAGAAATGGGAGTGCTGGAGCAGGTTCTCCTTGACAGTAAACTGGATGCCAGGACTGTCATCTCTCTGGTGCCACGAGTTCGAAATGAGATAATTGAGGGTCGACGGGGAATTTGGATACACGGAGGCATCCGACAAGTAGCCCACGACTATTTAGGCAAGGTCTCGTTTGAAAGGGCTGCAAATGCCGAGATGAGCCCGCTTGGAAGCACGACTCATCAACTGCTTCGCCGCTTTCTTTGGTCATGGAGGAAGATGAAGGGATTCGGCAGTATCGCCGACGAAAAGGAAGTCTTTGAGTCGGTCGACGCAGCTCTCCTTGTTGTACTACTTGAAATGGACCAGCAGAAACCCCGGGACTCGGGTAAAGGCGGAGTCGTCAGAAGCGAGCTGAACGAGCTGGTCGACCAAGGGGTAGAATGCTTTGATCGGGCCGTCGATTTACTTGAGTCGTATCACAGGTTGTTTGTTCTTAGCCGGCTTTACCAAAGCCGCAAAAGGGCAGCCGACGTTTTGGCAACTTGGAAGCGAATTGTTCAAGGCGAGCGAGACGACGGACAGGAGCTTCGCGACGGCGAGCAGCGGGTCCGTGAATATCTAGCCAAAGTCAGCAGTCAGGCCCTGGTGGAGGAGTACGGCATCTGGCTTGCCAATCGCAATCCTAGACTTGGCGTTGAGGTGTTTGCGGACGAGAGAGCTCGGGTCCCGAGACTGGAACCAGGCCACGTTGTGGCGATGCTACGGACCAAGGCCCCAAACGCAGTCAAGTACTACCTTGAGCATTTGGTGTTTGGCAAGGGACACGCAAGCTATGTCAATGAGCTCGTTGCCTATTATCTTGATGTTGTGGTTGGAGATTTGGAAAAATCGCAGTCGAGCCGAGACGCCATGATGGCGGCATACGAAACCTACCGGGCACTTGAGTTCCCCAAGCCGACATACTACCACTTTTTGGAAGAAAATGCTCCCGCAAACGATGAGGTCTGGCACAGTCGCTTGCGTCTGTTGCAGCTCTTGGGTGGGTCACACGACTATGATTGCCAGGCGATTCGACGCCGCATATCTAGCCTGCCGGGCGATTTCCTCGTTCCCGAGACGATTATCCTGGCTGGAAGAGAGCATCACGGCAGCGACGTGCTACGTTTGCTGGTGCACCGGCTCGGCGACTACGACACAGCCGTTGCGTATTGCCTGCGCGGCGGCAGCAGCGTCTATGCTGTGCCTCAAAGCCAGCGCCGTGGCACGAGCGTGCCGCAAGCAGAGCAACAACGGCCTCTGTTCCAAATCCTTCTCAGGGAATTCCTGGCCATTGGCCATGTCACGGACTGTATGGAACAGACGGGTGCCCTGCTGGAGCGATTTGGTCCGTGGTTTGACATTGACGAGGTGCTGCAGCTGGTGCCCGACAGCTGGCCGGTGGCAGTGGTGGCAGGCTTTCTCGTGGGTGCCATGCAGCGGCTAGCAAGGGATAAGAATGAGAGCGTCGTGACAAGGGCGCTCAGAGGCTCTGAAAACCTCAGGGCCAATTACAATGTCGTGGTTGGCATCCAGGCCAAGGGCCCCAGCATCGAGGCCCCCAACTAGTTGGTCAGCTGGGGCACAGCCATTGCAAGCCTCGAGGCCCCTTTGTCAACCCCAAGCACATCAACAAGGACATGCAATGTCATGAGAGACAGCTAGCTAAATATTCAATGCGTCTGGTATTAAAAGGCCGCTAACCGCTATCCAAGCCCAGGGGAAAAGACTGTCCAGCCTCGAGCCATCTATAAAGCGGGCAACAAATCCATTTGCACTAGAACCAGAATGCCAGCAAGCGCCCTTGCGCCTCGCCCATTCCCAAATACAGAGGGTATCAAAACACGATGCTTCGGTCAATCTATGGCAGCATGCTGTGTCGTCTTTTGTGTTGGACAAGATGGTGCCCCCAAGACGAGTCGACAGCGCTGGGCACGTCGCCTTGCTTGCAACTTGCAAAATGTTCCTTCATTCTGCCATGCTTGACCTCGTTACAAGAATTCTTTGCTTGCTTGCTTCAACCCAGAGATGCAGTCGAGGCACTCCTCGAGTCAAGTATTTCTCTCATCTCTCTGAGTTGGTTCTCATCTGGATCATCCGACAACCAAGGGCCCTTTTCCTCCTCTGTAGCCCCAAGGAAGCCTTGAGCTCGTTTGAGTGTCTGCACATCCAAGTCTGTCACATATGACTTGCCATCAGAGAGCCTCAGGCGCACTTCATGTTCTGTCGAAAGCAGCATATCGTCCTTGGCCAGACGCCGAGGTCCGTCAAAAACGGCCATGATGCGCTTCTTCATATTCATTTGGCCCTTGTCGAAGCCCCATGAAGATGGGTAATCCCGACGATTCTTGCGGCCGCGTACCTTGGTCTGTGTCAGCGCAATTCCGCCACGTGAATGTGTGAGACCACGTGATTTTGACGTCAAGCTTCTTCTCATTGCTGATGGGGACGATGGGTTGTCTTTGCACGACGAGGCATCCTCAGCGTCGACGTCATCAACCATGTTGTAGTCTTCATCGTCATCTTCGACACCTCCACAGGACTGCACTTGCTGCGGCGTTGTCGCCAAAGTCGTGGGCAAATGGTTTTTTTCAAGTGTTTGTTGAACGCTGCTGTCATTCTCCACTTCGGCCAGGCGCTGGGCATTGATGGCCTCGGCAGGATCCTCCTGTTGAACAATTCGGAGAACACAATCATCGAGATGTTCATAGAAGTCTTGGGCGTTGGAAAAGGTTTGAGAACAGGTGCTACACTTGCCAGTGGCATCTGGCGCGTAGCCCGTCAACTTCTTGCCTGCCGCCATGCCTGTGGGTGTCTTTTTGCGGCTGTTGGGCGGTGTTTGTTCGACACCATGGACAGCCGTCAGATGACGCTTGAAAACGTCGGCGCGATTAAATGACTTTTCAGCTGGGGAGCCTGAGCCAGGACAAAAGCCGCAGACCATGGTGCCTTTGTAATGTGTCAAGGTATGACGATTCTTGTCATACTTGCGGGCAAAGCCCTTGACGTGGTATTCACACGTTTGAATGGGGCACTTTTCAGGTCGCTCAGTCTGGTGTGTCAGCATGTGCGCCTTGAGATCTTTAAACACCTTTCCACACTCTGGATAGGTGCAGCGCTGCTTTTCACGAGTCTCGTCGCTAGAGGGATAGTCGGCCGACGAGGGGGAGACAAAGTTGACCATGCTAACGCGCCGGCCAGCGCAAGGGTTTGGAATGGGCCCAGTGGAGCCATAGGGGCTGGCAGCACCAAAGGCTGGCTGGAAGGAGCCGGCGTGGAGATATGGCGAAGAGCTGTCTGTCCTGAGCAGGTGAGGTTGGGGAGAAGACGAGACAGACGACGAGGGAGCAGCAGCGAATGGAATGCTCGAGTGAGTGTGGAAGTTGTCATAGGGCCCAATCGCCATTTGCGGACGAGCAATGTCGGGATGAATGAGAGATGGGTCTGCAGCGAGACAAGAGCCATCATCAGTAAATGTGTCGGCAGACGTCATAATAGACAATGGTGAGCAAGACACAGCAAATAAAGGGATGCAGGACAGTGGTTGTCGTTGGATCAAGGGTTGGCGCAGAAAGAGACCAGGCCGTGCGAGCCCGAGACCAACAGCGGGTCCGAGGCATGCATGCAACGATGCAACCCTCCTGGCCTAGTCGGGCCTAGTCAGGCCTGGGCGGGCCTGTTTGGGCCTAGCGCGCCGCCTCTGCTCTACCAATGGCACCAAGAGCCTACTAGCCACATGACGCGAGACGAGGCGGTGCACGGGAGCCCCTGTGGCTCGGCCCAATGGCATTGCGCCATTGCAAGCCTCATCTGCCTCGCCAAGTCTAGGCAGGCTGCCTCCCGCTTGGGCTTCTGCTCTGGCAGGGGTCCAGACCAAGCAGCGCAATTAAATCAAGAGGGGGAAAAAGAGACGAAAAAAAACAAAAACAACAAGGCAAAAACATGCCAAGGAGGCAAGACAGGGATGACAAGCAGCGTGCACAAGTGACATGTGACGGAGCAAAAGCCAACTCACCGACAAATGGCTTGCCCTGCTGCTGGCCAAATTCCATGAAGCGGCCCATGTCGTCGCTGGCAAGATAATCAACATAGTCGCCAGTCACAATGCTCGGTTGCACGGCAAGACCCTGGCTGTTCCACTCGGCAATGTGGTTGGACTGCGGCGAGCCCATGGCTGACGAGGGAGCCGATGCAGCCGACAAGCTCGACGACGGCAGTCTGGCGTCGCCATCTTCGGGCGATGCGCGTCCGTTGAGCATATAGTGGGCTGGCTCGCCATACAGCGAGGGCTCCAAGCTCATTGCTGTGGTTGTATATACGTCGCGCGAATATCCACCTCCCATGCCAAAGGCTGCGGAACCACTGCTCAGGTCCATGAGATGTGGCGACGCAAAGGCGGTGTGCGGTGGCTCAGGATATGAAATGAGGCCATCTTTACTGTCTTGTTGTCGCTGGTTTTGGCTGTGGATTTGATTTAAATGTTGATTTTGCTGATGATGATGACGAGCATGGTGATGGTCAATCTGGTTTTGAAATTGGTTCTGGCTCGGATTCTGGTTCTGCATGGATGTTGAGGCCTGGTTCTGGTCTTGGCGCTGAGGATATGGGCTTTGGTGTGAAATCTGAGCCTGGGGTTGTATCGCACGAACCGGGTACTGCTGATAGTGTTGAGACTGTTGCAGTGGCCGCGCTTGGTAATGCTGCTGCTGGAATTGTTGAGGCTGTGGCTGCTCTTGTTGCTGCTGTTGCAGGTTCTGCTGCGACTTTAGTTGAGGTTGCTGTTGCTGTTGCTGCTGCTGTTGCTGCTGCTGCTGCTGCTGTTGTTGTTGTTGCTGTTGCTGTTGCTGTTGCTGTTGTTGTTGTTGCTGCTGTTGTTGTTGTTGTTGTTGTTGTTGCTTTTGTTGCTGCGAATGCAAGTCCCGATACGGTTGAACCATGGCAGCCATGACAATTAAAAGCTCAAAACAAAACTACACGATATGCCACTCTGCACCGAGGCGTAAAAAGGAATAAACGTCAGCAAACCAATCTCAGGATTCCTCCATGGCTCGTCTGGTCCAGGTCTATATATAGAAGCATCAACTCTTACCAGGTGCAATTCTTGAGTCTTGTCATTCCTCGCTTGGGACGCAGTGCGCCACTGCAATAGTCTTGTTTCACGGAGCTACCCAAAGAATTTGATGGCTCTCGTGTGTCTGTCCTTTGTGGCTGTCGGTAGTGATGGGCGCTCAAGAGGGTCTAGTCTTGTGCCAAGGGTGGCAGACAAGACGAGACAGCGACGAGACAGCGCACAAAGGAAGAGGGCGTGGTGTGGAAACGGGGCAATTACTATGTCTTTGGCGGCTCAGGAGTAGTCGAAACGACGGATCCCTTGGGTGCGCGTGATGCCAATGAGGGGGAAGCTGGGAGCAAGAAAAGAGGGTGCAAAGATGCACTGTGGGAGAAGAAAGTGCAGAGGTCGGAGATGCGGAGTTGGGTGCAAGCGGTTGCCTTTGGTGAGAGGGGGGAAAAAGGCGTCGTGCAAGGCGTCGTGCAAGCCGTCCTCGACAGCTCTGGATTGCTGAGGGAGGGTGCTTGGGGATAAGATATAGTGGTTGAAGGAAAACACCAATGGCTATGCCGGGGTGGCGCAACTTAATGTATGTACGTCTGTCTATAAGTAGTAGTATGCATCATGTGGCATGTACATGTAGTGTTTATCATGAGGGACCCGACGCCATGGACGGGATCTGCTAGCAAGGTATTCATCCATGCACGCAGTGGACAAGCGACTGGGCCAAAAAAAGTAAGCTCGCTACGCTAGTACATGGCAACGTGCGTGCCGAGAAAATCTTGTAGATTGACGCTGCATGCAAATTCACATATATGGGTCATGGCAGCAACTGGGTAGGCATTGGCGTAGGGCACAGCTTGCAAGGGGAGCAGAGGAGCAGA
>NJET01000110.1:0-69502 GCA_002591415.1 Ophiocordyceps australis | reverse complement strand
TATATATATATTTCATTTGATATATTACTTTTTACTAGTACTTTCTAGATATAGAGTACTAATTGGTTCTATTGTGTTAGCTACTTATGATTGGCCTGCCAGTGCCGGCATTGAGCCGGGCATCACATTGTCCATGTCGCCCAGTGTAAAAGGGTGCCTCTTACAAGGAGGTACATGTAGTAAGATGCAAATGATGCTACCAGAGCACCCCTCTGTGAGAGCCAGGGTTAGCCCCCACCTTTAATCGTCTGTCTCTTATTTCCCGAGCCACAATGGCCTCTCCTCCGACTACCAATCAGGAATCTTGGCTTGTTCCTCTCACTGCCTGCCTTGGGCACTGCGGCATCCATCTCTAGGCACATGGCAACGGCCGCTAATAGCGAATAATGTGCGATATCGATTTGAGACCAGTGCGTGAGAGATGGATGTTACTACAGAGACTGCATCCTCTTTTTCGTCTCGCAGACAGTCTCCCGACTACCGAAGACGCCAGCCAAGGTCGTTTTGGCTCCACAGCCGACTATGATGTTGACCATTTGAAGGACGAGATTGCCATCCTCCGAGTCGACTTAAAACTAAACATCATAAAGCAGCGCGCGATCAATATCGACCAGGTGACCGAAAATGATGTTACCCTCCAAAGGCTCCAAGTGGATTTGCAAACGCTGTTGAAGGAGCTGGACCGGTTGGTTGATTCCACGGTTTTGGATGTCCCAAAGCTTGGAGTGAGCTATCAACAAGGGTTCCTAGATTCCATGACTCCGCTAACACACCCGCTGCTAGCGCACACGCGACGACGAATCTCTTGCCAGCTTTCCTAGGCTTGTCGCACTGCGGAGACTCTTGCAAAGCCAGGATGATGCTGAGCCAGAAGGTTTCCCGGATTGTTTCCACCTTCCAGACGGCGCCAATATCTCAGCAATGGCCGAGTCGAAAATGACCTCTGCATACACAGCATCGAAAGCGAGATTTTTGCAACCCACAACCGCCCAGGTAGCTAGCTTTATTCATTTCCCACGAGACGCCGCAAAGATGGCATCATGTCGAAGGGCCATCAGTCGCTTCGGAATGTCTTTGGATGATTTGAAGAACTCTGAATGTTGCAGCACTTTGGAGGCACACCAGATGCTCGACTGCACGCCTCAAGATGTGCAAGTCATTCAACATGCCCACGAATTTGCGTCGGCGTGCACGTCTTTGTTCTTCCAAATGGTAGACGGTACCAAATGCGGGACGCCACATCAGGCAAAGCTTCATCTATCCGGATTCAAGGAAGATCAAGTGAGGATGAACATTGACAGATGCCAAGACACGGCATGGGTTCCTACCGTCTTCACACAGTAAGTGCGCACCATCTTCAGCAGCAATCTAGTAAGTGGTGACAATGCTTTAGCTCCCTTAAGCAGCCCTTGCTAGAGCCATTTTATTTTGATCACATTTGCTCACCTGTAAAGTTGCACCCACCGGAGGAATCCGAGATGTTGCATGTTGCCTTCAACTCAGATGGCCTGTGGACCTTGAATCAAGGCGGCATGGAATTTGACCAATCCATTGAGTTCGGCAAAGGCAAAGAAGAATTACTTGATCATCTACTCAATTCACGTCATAGCGACACCCTCACACCAAAGTACCGCAAGTTAGCCGGGGCTCTGTTGGCCGCCTCCTTGTTCCAGCTCAGTGACAGCCCATGGATCGAGCCGCACCTGGGACCAGAATGCATCCTTGTTCCTGTGCCAGATAATGCGCATCTTCAGCAATGGTGTCCTCGTGTTCTTTGCAGTTTAATGCCTCAAAAGAGTGCGAAGACTCAGAGTGACAACGTTGCTGCTTTTGGGGTTCTCGTCCTAGAGCTAGAGGCTAATCGCAAGGCACATTGGACTACAGATGATGAAGAATGGCTTACAGGAGAAAAGTCAAACCACGTGCGCCTGGCTCGAATTTTGGAGGCATGGAAAGACTATGTCTATGATGAACCTCGCAAGGTTGCCAAAGCATGCCTCGAGTTTGACAGCCTCATCTCGAGCCTTGATCATCCCGACATCGTTTCGGAGAATAAGGGCCTGGCTGTCATGTACAAATGCATTCTCCAACCATTACATCGTCACGTCACCAAGAGCTTTGGCAATCTCGCTCCACTTTTCAAGGGAATGTTTGGCCCTGGTCGCAGTCTATCAGCATTTACGAATATATCACCATCCGTCACCGCCAAAAGGGTCTTTTTTGACGATGATGATTCTTTGCCCAAGAGCAAGGACCAGTTAGCCTCACCTGGGCACATGCCGAATCGGTAGCTCCGTTAACAGTGGCTGACAATAACGCACAGGGACTCAGCTTCCAAATTTCTTAAGAGCTTAGAACCTTTCTTAAGCAAGATTCGAGATCTTCACGAGAATAGCATCAGCTTAACACAGCAATTCATGTCTATAGGCAACAGGATTCGAATCGCTGTCCTAGACTCTGGTGTAGATGATATCAACCCGATGATCCGGTCTGCTATAAAAGCTAAACGTATCAATAGCCAAGAAAGCAAAAATTTCGTCGATTGCCTGGAGGATTGGAACCAGGATACCTATGGGCATGGGACACATATCACACGCCTGCTCTTACAGACAGCACCTAGCGCGGAGATTTACGTTGGCAAGATTTGCACTCGCCAATTCATAAACGACGAATTCATGCCTGGAATCGCACAAGCGATCAACTGGGCTGTCTACAAGTGTGATGCTCACATCATTTCCATATCTTTCGGATTTGAAGAAAAGAATGATCTGATTGACGAAGCACTTGACAAGGCCATCAAGGGTGGTAAAATTATCATGGCCGCAGCATCGAACAATGGTGGACTCTCTGGACGCACAAAACCTGCATGCCAGGGGGGAGTAATATGTGTTCACGCCACAGATGGTAACGGCAACAAGGGGGCTATGAACCCCTCCCCTTTGCCCGACACTGACAACTTTGCCACGCTTGGAGTCGCGGTTCCCTCGAGGTGGGGAGGAAAGGATGTCTGGAAATCTGGAACCTCGTTTGCCGTACCCATTGCGGTTGGCTTTGCTGCAAATATTCTTGAATTAGCAAGGGTCAAATGCAGCGTTTCCGCGCAAAAGAAGCTCGGAATTCCGCATAGGCAGGGCATGCAGGCAGTCTTTCGCAAAATGTCTGAGAAGAGGGATGGCTATGACTTTATTCACCCAGTCCGCCTGTGCAGGGATTGGCAGGATGAACAGGCGGAACAACAAGCTGCCAAAGCTATCGAGGACATTGTCGAGGACCTCTAGGGCTTCAAGGCGAGTCATGTACAACATATCGAAAGTTCCGATAGTATACGGCAACTTACCTGTGCCCTTTTCTTGTTTTTGGAGGATATACGCTGTTCTTGGGGTATGCATGTAGTACATGCTCATGTACATACATATATATGCATGTATGTGTTATAGGCACGACGTGGAGTGCATAAATAAATGGATTTATACCACAGCAGGTGGTGGTGTATGAAAGAGAAAGACTAGTGAGCCAGCAGCTCTACAGGATATATGTGGCAGCTGACTGATATGTTGATACCCACGACAGTATGTACATAACATACTAGTATGTAGTTAGTATATGACGCAATAGTCTTGGCCATTAGCTGCCTGTGCAAACACCGTGTAAGCAGCCTGCGATTCGCCCAAGACACGGCACATGCAGGAGCGCATGACGAGGGGTATCGTTTTGCATCAGTTGCCAAATCTGCGCCAACCTGCTCACCTCTGCAACTCTTTGGCCACGCACTGATGGCTCCAGGTTTTCATTCTCTTAGGCTATGAGAAATCACAGCTTGGAGTTTTGCAGCATGAACTTTGGACCACGAGTCAACGAGACTTTTAAGGAGCAGCGGCCGACCTATCATGTTGCACCCAATTTCACAACCCGGCCTTTTCCAGATGGGCCTCTCGATCTCGGCACGCTTGTTGAGGACTTGAAGCAATATTACCCCATCAATCAAGGTGCTGCCAACCGAATTCCCATTCCAGAGGGCCAACGCTACGTGGATGTCAAGGAAGATGTCAGCGGTGAAGTCAAAATGTCTCTCAGCGGGGAGGGAAGCCTCCTCGCCAAGATGATGGAATGCATTTTTCGTGGCGATGCTAGCTTTAATTCGCAAAAAAAAGCCGAGGACGTGTACAAGATGCAGAAGCTCGAGACGGTGTACTTTTGTCCCCAGCCAGGCTATATAAAGCAGTGCCTCCAGCTCTCAGATGTCAAGGAGTACAATGAAATGGCAAACTACAAGGCCCCTGTGTACTTGGTTACCGGGCTGAAGATTGCCTACGGAGCCACCATTTCCACGGAGCGCGGTCGATGCTTTGAAGCCAAGGCAGGACAAACCATTCGAGCACCAGGAGGGCCTACTGATACACAAGTCAAGGCCCAAGCTGGAGTTTCTGGTGCGTCGGCAACGCTATCATTGTTTGGCAAACCGGCAGACTTTGTCCTGGGCATTCAGGTGCAAAAGATATATCACAAGAGGGCGTTTTTCGTCGGAGAGCCAGCTGCTAGGGTTAAAAAGGTGACCAAGAAGGCAACGTTGGTAGACGACGATGAGGAAGAGGCGGAAGATGAGGGTGAAGCTGAATTCATCGTTGCAAAGCTGAGTGATGATGAAGTACAAGATCTGGTTTCATGGGCTGACCATGATTCCAAGGGCGACGAAGAGGCCTGGCTTGTTCCGTCTAGTATTTTTTAAAAGCAAATTGGAGAGATGAGACTGTGGTCTAGATGAAAATATAAAGACTTTAGATCCGACACGGCAGTGATCAAGGCACCAATTGCGTTTATGTATCAGGATTTTTGCGCGCTAAATAGAGTTAGTGTTTAATTGCCGAATTATTCCCCGGCTAGCGACTTGCCTGCCGTGTAAAACTCGTTGCTCAAGTGACACGACGCTAGGTGATGTTAGTGCTTTCAAGAAAGATTAAAATGACCTCGAGTAGTTCGGCACGACGCCCCTTGCGGCGTAAAATTTCTGACCTTGGTACTGTGCACCTGTCATTTGAAGTTTGGTCAGAGGCAAGACAGTCGTCATGGATGCAGCCTTCACATGTTGTCTGGAACTGACAGCTAAGTGTCCGAGAGGAAAGTGGTAGTCAACGGCTGAAAACGTACATGCGTTTTGCATTCAACGTGCCGCGAATACCGAGCTGGTTTAGTGCTCTGATTGGGCAAAAGGCGGAAACAGGGACTATTGTTCGCTCAAGGCTTTATGTTACCATGGTGTCCCAGGATTGTCTACTAAGCCAAAAGTTCTCTCCCAGGCCCGCCACGACTCTACTAGTCATAATAAGGTCCGAATTGGCCGCGATGCTGTTCGCTTAACGCCTGCTGGAGCGACGACGCTCTTGGATTGGCTGGCCGGGTAAAATAGCCATGCAGGGCTGCCTTCATTGGGGCTGTATAGTCGGACAGCCACCCGACATCACTGGCTATGCTTACCAGCCGAGGGGCGGGGATGGTTTCCTTGTAAATGTATAATGGGTGTTTTATAAAGGATAGACAAAAGAAAGGTGCACTAGTCGACGGATACCGGCGCTAAGAGTTGTGTCCGAGAAAGGGAAAGAGGCGGTTCAAGATGTGGCATTACTAGACAGATGCTGGGATTGAAAACGGAAGCATTTTGCCTTTTGGCTCTATAGCATTGTCGACAAGAGAACTTTTTTAAGCAGACAGTCTTGTTTAGCAGCAGCGCGTTGGGCTAAATGCTGAGGGCCATGTTACATTCTCTGCCATGTCTGCTCGTCAGCTCATACCAAGCTGCAGCGCCTTGCAGGGTCTAGTACCTCGGTTCTCACATAATCTGCGACATGCCTTGGGCCTTTAAACTACAAAAACCTGCATCATTAGGGGGCTAAGCACCTGTGTAAACCTGCCGTAGCTGTGGAAAAGTTCCTTTTTAGACCAACGCCGCACAGCCATCCCGCCCTCATTGCCGTTTGCTCGGCACCAAGCACTGCCTCTTTGACAGCCTCCTTTTTTTTCTTTTTTTTTTCTTTTCTTCTTCAGGATCAAGACGTATAGTTTTCAGAAGGTGGCGTGTATAAATGACGAGTCGATGTCTGCAGCATCTTTTTCTTGATTCTTCATCCTCAAGACCCGACACTTTTGAATAGCAGCCGACGAGATGAAGAATTATTGGACATGGGCCCTGCTTGGGCTCTGCAGCACGGCTGTGGCCAAGCCAAACATTCAGGCCGCCCATGCTATGCAAAGGCTTTTCCCCGGCATGGGATATGAAAACATGATTCATGAAGCTGCTGCGCCCAAGGCAGCCAAGGTACAAAGGCGCGCGCCTGTGCGGCGGCGAGCAGAGCAGTCTCGATTTTTCAACAACGCTACACAGAGTAAGTCAATGACGGAGTTTTTTTCTTTTTCAAGGTTGTTGCGAGTGAGGCGGGAGTAGAGGCAAAAAGAACCAATATATGCAAAACGTTGGTGCAAAAGACTGACACGAGATGCGAACCAGAATTCGTGGTGGACGGCAAGGGAATCCCAGACGTTGACTTTGACATTGGCCCATCGTTTGCCGGACAACTACCGATTAGTGACAAGCCCAATGAGAGAGACCACTTGTACTTTTGGTTTTTCCCCACCGACAACGAGGAGCAGCGGGATTCAAATGAGATTGTCATATGGCTAAATGGCGGAGTAGGTACTTTGCTGTTTCATGGCATGTGTGAGATGAAGGCCGAGCTAAACCCTTTATTCTGTCTCCCATAGCCCGGCTGCTCGTCTCTTCTTGGTCTTTTGCAGGAAAACGGCCCCTTTCTCTGGAACCCCGGCACCGAAAAGCCCGTGTCGAATCCATGGAGCTGGCACAAGCTGACCAATGTGGTTTGGGTGGAGCAGCCAGTCACGGTGGGATTTTCGCAGGGCGAGGCGAGCATTACGAATGAGGACGAGCTCGGGGAGCAGTTTCTCGGGTTTTGGAAAAGCTTTGTCGACGCGTTTTGCATGCGCGGCTTCAAGGTCTATGTGGCGGCCGAGAGCTACGGCGGCTACTACGGCCCCTACATCTCGAGCCACATGGTGGATAAGAAGGACAAGAACTACTATGACATACAGGGCTTGATTGTATACGATGGCGTCTTCTTTGACGACTCGATTCAGTCCAATGTGGTTGCCGAGAGCACGCTGGAGCAGCTTTCCACCATTATGCCCATTGGCGACGCAGCGAGGCAGGGCATCCACAATATCTCGGAGAGCTGCGGTTTCAACGCGTGGAACGAAAAGTATCTCGTCTATCCGCCCTCGGGGCCTGCGCCAAACGCTCCTCCTGGCACCAAGGATCTGGGCAACGGGACGCGGGTCCCTGAAGGCGAGTGCAATTATCTGCACTACTACGTCACGTCAAACATGAGCGTCATTAACCCCTGCTTCGACATTTACAATCTGCTTAACCACTGTCCGCAAGTCTCCAATGTGATTCCCATTGACACAGAAGCCGGCATAGAGCCCTATTTTAACCGGCCCGATGTGAAAAAGGCCATCAATGCGCCTCTCAACGTCAACTGGACCGCATGTGTCAATGGCGTCTTCACGTCGCCAAACGAACTCGACCTGTCGAATCCCTCTGGCGTCTACGCGCTCCCGCATGTCATTGACTCGACGCAAAACGTAATCATTGCCCAGGGTGCCGTCGACTTTATCCTCCCGCTCAACGGCGTGCTCCTCGGCATCCAAAACATGACGTGGGGCGGGCAGCTGGGCTTCCAGAAAGCGCCGAGCGACCCGCTTTATGTGCCGAGCTACGGCATTGACTATGACGACGAGGACCAGACCGATTACTATGCCAAGGCGCTGCCGGCCGGATGGGGTGTCCAGGGCACGACTCATACGGAGCGGGGACTGACGCTGGCGGTCATGAGTCTATCGGGACACATGGGGCCGGCCAGTGCGCCGGCCGCGTCGTTTCGCCAATTGGAAAAGTTGCTGGGCAGAGTGGCATCGCTGAGTGATACGAGTCCCTTTACTCTGCCGGAGCTGAGGAATATCTCGCAGCCCGAGGAGCCGTTGGGTAATGGCACTGTAAAGATTCCGTGCACCAAGCGAGGATGTCCATGATTAGCCTGGGGGGCTTGTTTCTGTTGGGACGAATCCTTTTCTTGTAAGGATTCCATCCATCGAGATAACATGTATATAGTTGGCCTGGAGGCTTGTTTCCATGGGCGGGAAATGTTTTGCTTTGCAAGATTTCTTTTATTACTACGCCTGTCTCCTTACGGCTATACGCTGCTTTTGATAGTCGCCATGTTGGAGAATATAGTCGTCGAACAACATGCCATGTCGGCAAATATAGTATATTAATATATCATACCGGGGAATATAGTTCCAGGACATGTTCGTCTTACCGGCATCAAGGATTTAAGATCCTCTCGGCGTATTCCCGAAACGAACCTTGTTCATTGCTTAGTCTCTATATATCCTCCCTTACTATTAGTACTAGGGATAACTTTCATTAGTCCGTGTCGCCTGGTATTGCATGAACAATGTCAGGGGTCTCGGAGACATGGCTATACCGCTCCTGAGCCCTCGTGGCAACAAATAGGATGAGTCTGGCACGTATGAGGGCTGCGACTCAAGCTTTCCATGACATTCGAGGCAGCCACGTGTGAAAAAGCTTTGGTTGCCCGACTTGAGCTTGTGCAACCAATAACATCATCTCTACACAAAGGTTCTTCGATGGTCCCATCATGCTTGACCTCTTTTTGCCGTGCCGGCATATACTAGTGCTCTCGATGAGTACAGCGCAATAAATGAGAGGCAAAACGTAGTATATATATCCCACTTCATCTGGCAACAAGCAGACGTAAAAAACTCTTTCCAGTCAAGATTTGACTTATATGCCTCCTTTTTATACCATTGAAAAATGCGCTGGGCCAGCATAATCCTTTCGGCCGCGTGCATGTGGCTCGACGTGTCGCTAGCAGAGCCACAGCTCTCTCGCCGAACGCCGCCTAATGTGGTTGGAGAGTTTGTCTGGCGCTCAGACGCCAGGTCGCCTCGAGAAATCAGAGGAGCTGGTGGCTTCCGGCCCTGGGGCGAAAACTGGCACCGCAACGAAGCTGCCTTTGTCGTGGCACGCCACTACCTTGCTGGGCCAGCTGGCTGCGGTATAGAACGAGATGTTGCGGCTAGGCCCTTTCTGACTGCCTTTGTCTCTCTTGCACGGGATAGAGAGGTCTCGGAGCAGTATAGGCATGGGCATCAGGGCGGGGGTACGTGGCTTTATGAGATTCGCGCAACGCCAAACATGTTTGATGCTCAGCTTGCCGATGATGAGATTGTCGCTCTCGGAGGTGTTCATTGGAGGCAGATACGGAGATATGCCCTCATGAATGTCACCGAGGGCACAGAGACTTATACCTGGCACTATAATCCCGACTACGACCGAGAGCTTTACGAGACCTCTGAACATGCTGGTAGCTGTGTCGTAGAAACCGAGGTGCCGCCTGGCTTGGACGACTACTGGGACCCTGATGAGATGGATGCCGAGGACACGACAAGAGACGACACGGACGCGTCGGGTTCGGATGAAGAAGAAGAAGAGCATGGCCGTGAACGGTATCCCCGTCTTGGCTCAGCTGTCACTCACATGAGTGGGTCGATCATGGAGGCTCTGTTTGGCGATTTCCCGCCCGTCTTTAGGCGGTACGAACCCCGAGATGATATTCCTGGGCCTCGTGGGGCAAATGCGCCTGTAGAGCTAGTGACTAGTGAACAAGGTGAGGAGTCGAGTCGTGTGTGTATACAAAGAAGGATGCTGATGGCTTTGGGTTAAAGTATGGCGCGAATTGGACTTTTGGGCCACCATTACACCTGACCAAATGCGACGGGCTTTCCCAGACTATGACGAAATGCTGCAAGACTTGTTGAATCAGCTTGATCAGAGTTTCTGCGCTTCGGGGTCGTCACGCCAGAGACTAAGAGCTCGCACAAATGGTACGCGGCCCTTGCAAATTGGCCAATTCTTTTATCTTTCTTTCAACTAGAGTCGAGGCTAATGAGCATATAGAAACGCCCAACAATGCTTGCTGCAAGAAGCTATCCAATATTAGACGGGTCGTTGTCATGCAGCAAAGGAAGACCAAGATCCGTCACAAGGGATTCTTATCTCCCGTCAAGATTCTCTTGTATGGTGACTATCTATGGCCTCAGGAAGCCAAAGCAATGGGCGGCTTCCTCCCACCGCTCGAAAGCCCTCTTACCCCATTGTACATGTCGGATGGCGATGCGCCAGACACCCAACCCTTGGACGTGGACTGGCCGACCAAGGCTCTCTCAATGCATCTCTTGTTTGGCGATGCCGCCCACAGTGCGGCGCTCAAGGCCGCCGACGAAACAGAGGGCTTCCACGGAATCGTCTACGCCGTGCATGCAACGCCAAACATGGTGCTCAACAGTAAAGACGCCATGGCCGTGGGTGGGATCCGCTGGGAGCAGGTTCTGGGCTGGGTTCAAGTACCGCTCAACTACACTCCGCCCAGGACCAACAAGACGGAGCGCGGAGACCTAAAGGAGCATTTTGTAAAGGCCTTGACGGAAATGAAGCACAGTGGCTTGTTCCAGGAGAATAAAGACTACAACCACACGTTTGACAGGTACAGCGCCAGCAAGGAGGCTCTCCTGCTCGCGACGCCTCGGCCCGAGCAGTTTCTAGATAAACATGGCAAAGCCATTGGCTGGAGGGGCAAGTTTCCTCTCTTTGAGCCGGCGCAAAACATCACCGCCCACGAGTCTCACCAGGCCAAAACAGCGAACCGCGTGGCGCCAGCACACGAGCCCGACTTTTGGCAACGAGTGGGCACGTTTTTCAAAGCGCATGCGCTGGCGATTGCCTTGATGCCCGTGGTGGCTGTGGCGAGTGTGATTCCCGTCGTGGGCGAGATTGCCGATGTGGCAGAGGTGGCGGCGCTGTCCGAGGGGGCGGTGGAGGGCATGGAGGTGCTTGAGGCTGCCGAGGAAGGGTATGAGGTGACGCCGTTGCTGCAGGGGATCAAGCTCAAGGTGGAGTGAGTGGAAAGTTGGTTTGTATCTGCTGTGGCTGTGCCGTGGTTGCGTGTGCTAGAGGAGAACTTGGTCTAGTTGTTTGAATCTTTGCATCCTTTTGGTGGATGGCAAGTGTTTACTAGAGGTCAAGTGATTGGCATACATGAATGCTCATGGTGATGGAAATTATTTTTCTTTCCACATCTTGAGTCAATGTCCGTCACGGGACTGGAGCGCAAGTGTAGAAGAAGAAGAAGAAGAAGAAGAAGAAGAAGAAGAAGAAGAAGAAGAAGAAGAAGAAGAAGAAGAAGAAGAAGAAGAAGAAGAAGAAGAAGAAGAAGAAAAAGGCACCCCGCTGGTGGCAAAAAGTGGCTGGGCTTCACAATCTGCTATCCCCAAGTACACACGATAGCGAGATGTAGTGAAACCAAGAGTAGACGACGAAAAGAGTTGTGGCGCCATTGACATAGCTGATGCCAACGAGCTGTGAGGCGGCAAAAACCGAAAACAGCACCATGGCGCCAAGCTCACCAATGATTCTCAGGGGTAAAAGGCCAACGCCACGGTATATCCACAGCCACATGAGAACAGCATTGGTAGCGCCAAAGACGCAGCCGGCAATGCAGACAAGAGCATGTTTCTTCATTTTCCAAGTCAGCAGTATGGGAAAGCTAAAGGTGGCTGAGATTGTGACAAAGAGCTCCAGTGCGGCGGCGAGACGCCTCTGTTTTCAAAGGCCAAGGCAGTGCGCAGCTCGCTCTTGAAGATCCAGGAGAGGATGCAGACAATCAATATAATGACGGCTCGGTTAACAGAGGTGCCCGTCTTGCCCATGCGCTTCTTGAACTTGCCGCTAAAAACGCAGCTACATAGCGTCCCAAGGAACCATGGCAGGTTTCCGAAATTGTAAACGTTGAATCCATCCACGTGCCATTCTTGGTAGCCGCTTGCCGGACAAAGGTCGAGCGAGACTCGGATACCAACCCTTTGGCCGTCTCCAGCGTCCCCGCTGTCCTCGGCAGCGACTTGGAAAGGCTCATTGGGCGGAAAGGTTACGCACAGGTTGTTGGTCGAGTTGAGATGCCGCTTGCTCCATAGCCAAAGACAAGGGAGGAAGGGGTTCACGCCAAACTTGGCGTCCCTGGATTCGTGGCTGGCGGCGTCACTGTCCATGGCGCGAAAAGCTGTTTGAATAGCCTTGTTGTAAGCAACAAGGGCGGCCAGCTTTCCAATGGTGAGGGATGTGCCATCAATCCCGGCGTTGGGTGACAGCTCGCCAGGCTCACACGGCGCTTCGGGGAAAAATACTCCAATGGATCTATCCAGTCCCTCTTGAGACAATTCGGCGTCTTCAGGCTCAACCATCTGCTTCAACCAATAGTCATGGGCCGTCTTGAAAGCGTCTTGTGACTCGGGCGGAATCATGTCTGGTTGCCGACCTGTCAGGTACTGCTTCATCCTACACTACAACCGTTTCGTACCATGGGTGATGCTCAGTTATCATATTCTTATTCAAACTCATATATAACATGTTTGCATGACTGGACAGAGTTGAATTACCAGCTGAACCTTGCTCCCATTATCCTGGGTAAAAGCGCTGAAAACTTTCATGTTTTCTTCTTGAACCCAAAGCACACGCTCTGGTCTTTCTACTCGTCCTGAAAACTTTTACAATGCTTTATTGCGGTACTGGGATTCTGCTGGATGCGCCTGCCCCTGGCCATCTGCAAAGTTCCTAGCTTGTCTGACAGTGTTTTGATGAAAATCCCTGTTGCAGCGCATGGCCGAAACGCAGAGAGGCGTGCTGCAAACGCCCGAGAGGCAGGTCGGTGGAGGGCGTCGGTGAATTTGCAACGGGTGAATGTGCCTTTGAAACAGCGACAAGACGTTGAATCTACTCAGTTATTATTTTCAGAGCAAGTTAATTGTGAGGCATTACGTCGTATGTCTGTCGTAAAATTCAATCCTTGATACAACTGTGCACAGCAAGCAAAGGCCCGTACAAACAAAGGCGGCTTCTACAATTCAATCACCCACACAAACAAAGCAAGTATACAAAGCAGTAATGCACACTCCCGAGAGCCAATGTCGGCGGCCACAAGGCCCTGTCTAGTCATGACGTCGCCTGCAGCGTTTGCCAGTCTCCCCTGGCTGCCTCTTGGACCCATGCTTGATTCTCGTCTACTTAGGCAGCCTATCCCGCCGCCAGTAGGACACGATGCTCGCTTGACAGGCCTTGTCCATGCCATGGACTATAAGAGACGACACGCCCCTCCTTGCACCATGCGCTCTTTTACATTTTCATACCTTGCTTGGCATGGTGCGGCACCATTAAGTTGGACGTCTTCTTTCTAATTTCAACAACATGCTGCGATAGGCTGTATCTTCACTCTAGATTCTACAGCCCACGAGGTCGTGTATCCAACATAGGTTTTGGCTCAGGCTCAGGCATACTACCTGCTGGCGCCCGCCCACGTAGGCGTTAGGCAGCTCATGCCATTGACGGCACCGAGGACTTTGTTAGCAGCAATGGAATGTAACTGCAGCAGCCTCACTATGTCGTGCCGCTCATCAAGAGGCCGTGGTGAACGTGGTAACTCTTGCCCCCGCCCTATAAGAGAAGCAAAGCTCATCGTGTTTCTCCAAGGTTGGAGCCCTGGCAAACGGCGCTCAATCTAACAAAGCATAGCTCAATCCAAAGCATCCGTGTGACCTACACACTCGTCTCCAACATGGCCCTTCACGGCGTGGTGGCACCAGCGAGAGCAAACAGGCGGCATGCTCAAGTCCATCTCCCCCTGTCTCCCACTTATGTCGGTTGGCTCTGCTTCCCGCCGCACCCGACGTGGCTTACACATGGCTCAAGTATCGGGAGCAAAAAGGGCGGGACTACTGGACATGAGGCAAAATGGGCTCAATGGATGAAAACCTCGTCGAGAACTACAGAAAGGCGCTCTGTCGAGGTTGGCTGTCTCTGGATAGTTTCCCCTTTGCGGTCTGGTAACAGGCGAGGCTTCGAGTCTTTTACGAATTAATTTGTGGCTGTAGCCATAGACGCCCCTGACGATTGAGCATCTTAAACCACGGCTGGCCTGGCCAGGCTGGAGGCCCCCAAAGGCCCCTGAGAAGCGATAACGCGGATGGAGGCCGTTGCCGCTGGAAATCGTACAGCACAGAATGGACATAGCTAAGCTGGGCGACGTGTCTGCTAAGCCGGCGACGGACACCAAGGAACGCCTTTGGAAAGCTCAAGATGAAGGATGATTGATGGCGAATATCCTCGTACAGCATCTGCTTCCTTGTATATAAGGCGCTTTTGCAATTCATTCCGCCTCAAGGCCCACGAGGCTCTAGGGGAAGCACACTTGAGACGACAAGACATATGCTTAGTTCAAGTGCGCCAATGAAGCTTCGTCTGGCGTTTGCCAACCTCTAATGAGATCTGCACCAGCTGCACCAATTCATGTGGATTCTCGACAGCTGACTCATGGACGTGTATCGATTGCGACCCAGATACACACAAGTATAGTAAGTCTTTGCATGCTCTCCACGCCGGCGCTGCCATGACGATGATTCTGAATCTGAGCGGCGCTGATTTTGAACAGGTCTGCTGTCGCTGCCCTGCCGCCACTGGATACCTCGTACGCTCGGACACATGCAGCAGGCTCAATGTACTTTCCCAGTGCCAGAGCCTGGCTCCCTCGCATAATGTGTCGGCAGCCAAGTTGAAGTGGTAGACTGATCTTGAGATTAAACACTTTTTGATGAAGAAGAAACACGTTGCAGTGTTCTGTCCTTTAGCAACTTTGCTGGCGATTTGGACAGACGATTGCTCAAGTCGTCAAGATTGGAATTTTTGTTGTCACGGGTGGATTTTGACTGGGGGGTCCAAGCCAGAAGGACTCGGACCAAGCGTGGAAACAATGTCAGAGCCGCTTTTCCCACGGCCTTGGGATATTTAAAGCACCAAGGAAAGACCATTCTCCACCAATGGCATGACATTGCTTCACCCGGATTTAATACCGTCACCTCGAACCAGGAGAGCCTCGAGACAAACCGGCAAACAAGAGAATGAAACAGCATCGCAACCGGCTGCAGAGCATGGCAAACATACAGTTATAGCATTCTTCGAGCCGAGATGTTGACCGGCGTCTTCATCCCTACAGCTCTATACATCAACCACTCGGGTCCTGCTTCGCAAGGCGTCAGCCAACTCCTTTCCTACCCAACCCAAACAGCGCTTAGCAACCTTTTACCAGCTCAGCTCCAACTTTGGAGCCAGGCCTGAGACATGGCTGTGCTGAATGGTTGTTCGAGGCAGCAGCCAGTTGCCAACGCATCTGGCGCTGTGAGATTGGGCTGTGTTGATCTGGAAAGATTGGTGCCTTGAATGGAAAAGAGTAACGTCGAGGGCGGCGTGGCTTTGCACAAGACGGCTACTCGTCTCATCCTGGGTCATGACGGACGGATAGGAGAGACATCTCTCTTCAGCTTCGCAGCAGCAGATCTAGCAGCAGCTAGACGAGCTTCCTAAGGGAGGTACAAATAGCGCTTGCGACATATCCAGCTCTATAAGATACCATGTCCCTACTTGCATTGCAGGACCGGCCCCAAGCACGGCCGAGACCAAGTTCCCCTTCCACCCTACAAAATGAACGCTGCGATGCAGCATCTCTTTTCACGGAGTGACTCACAAAGAAGTAGGAACAACTGAGCTTCTCATCAAGGGTTTATAGCTCGGGTGAGCAGAGTGCCCTGATTATTCAGCTCTCGGCATCGTCTTGCAAGGCGCGGCTATGCCACTCATGAAAGTTGGGCAAATAGTGCTTCCATATTTACCAAAGGTCCCAAAGGAAGAAGAAAAGCCACGGTAGCTTTTCTTGGACAAGTCTCTCGGAAGTGCTGTTGCCAACTAGCACGCCCGAGAATTGGGCTTTTCTGCGCTTCTTGTGCAGTCATAACGTGAGTCTGCTCTATATTCTTTCTCAAGTGTTGCTCATATTGCCAAGTACCGCACGTATGCTAACTCAGAGTCCAGAATGAGAAACGTCGCCTTGTCGAGCTGCCTTTTCACGACATTTGGGCCCGTGCGTTCGCCCGTGAGACCAATGCAGAGTTTACATGCCGAACGACGCGAATATTTTTGGCTTGGAAACCATCCAAGAGCATCATGTCAGAGACTGGCCTTGAAGAATCATGTCGGACCAAGGCGGCAGAGGATGAGAATGGCCATTGATATCAAAGGGCCTATGGACCGAATTACAGCATCGTTGCATTATCCCATCAACCAACGCCATTGCTCCCGTCGCTCTACAATTTTATCAACACTCAAGAGGAGTGTTGGCAGACCCAATTCAAGAGCCAATTCTATGGGCTGAGTTTGGGATAGCGGGTAGAGATGACGAGGCAGTCAGGTTGGGGAAATACAATGATTGCCATGGTTGGCGTGGTAACGTGCCATGTTTTGGTGTTTGCTCTCAATCGACATGTAACGGGCCATGGTCAGAATTACAGCACCAACATGACCCTCGATGATTGCATGCTCTATAAATGTCTACTTGGCCACAAACACAAAAAAAAAAGACAAGGCGCCTCAAGGGGCCATGGCGCTCAAATGCCTGCAAATAGACAAAGGCCCTGCGCAACTGTGCACATGTTCCAAGCACCCGGTTTGCCCTCTGTCCGCCCTGGTCCAAACGCCAAACGCGCTTTTTCTAACAGTAGAACACCATTTGTCCCAATGCTTCTCTCAACCTTTTCTAGACAATAAGCAAAAAAAA
Source organism: Ophiocordyceps australis (assembly GCA_002591415.1). Taxonomy (NCBI): domain Eukaryota; kingdom Fungi; phylum Ascomycota; class Sordariomycetes; order Hypocreales; family Ophiocordycipitaceae; genus Ophiocordyceps; species Ophiocordyceps australis. Next base: position 52,700 of record NJET01000110.1, on the reverse strand, counting down.
AAGAAACGGCTCTTTTCCTTGATTTTTCCTCTGGACAAAAAAAAAGACGACTTCTCTCGACAGTGGTAGAGAGAGTGGCTTTTTCCCCCTCAGGCCTCCTCGGCGAGAACACTCTTGCCCCTCTCGCGTCTATCCACCGTCTTGCCGACCGGGCGCGCGCCCCTCGTCCCCTGCGCCAAGACTTGATCGCGCGTCACGCCCATTCTATCCTCTGGCAAGCCCATGCTGCGTAAAAAGTGTACTGTTTGGCGCCATTCCTGCGCACAGCGGGCCGTGTCCCAGCCCAGCTCGCTCGCCATAATGTCAATGACGCGCGGCAGGGCTCGTAGCGCTGCCTGCGTGTCGAGAAAGGCGAGCCGCATGCGCCGCGCCAGCACATCAGGCGCGGTGCATGCCGACTCGTGCCGGACACTGTGCCGCACCTCGGCTTCAATGTAGGGGAAATCGGGCGCCAGGCGCTTGGCTCCCGACCAAGACGGTGACGACGCGTCGGCGACTAGAGCCCATGCGCGGTCACCATAGTTGGTGGCGAGGTGGTGCGCCACGTCGGCGTCGAGGTTGGGGTATACTTCCATGAGCTGGGCCGGCAGCTGGCTAGAGAAGCCGTGGGCGCCGACTACAGGCGTGGTGCGCGTCTGGCAGGCGCCCGTGGTGGTGAGGCCGGGCAGGCCTGCGCCGCTAATGTCGGCCAGCTGCATGGCGCGAGGCGTCAGATCAAAGGCCTTGATGGCCTCGTCGACGGCATCCTCGGCCATTTGCCGGTACGTGGTCCATTTGCCGCCGGCACAAGTCAGCAGGCCCGAGGGCGACACGGTGACGAGATGGCTGCGCACAAGCGACTCGGTGTTGCCGGCCTTGGGGTCCTTGACGAGGGGGCGGATGCCTTGATTCACGTTAGCCAAGTCTTTTGTTTTGCCCAACGTCATGTTGCTGCCGAGAGCGCTTACCAGACCAGGTGGCGAGAACGTCGCTGCGACCAAGGGCCGCGTCGGGCGCCAGGAGCTTGCTGACCTCGCGCAGGATAAAGTCCACGTCGCTCTCTTGCGCCACGGGCTCCTCCTCAACCTCGCAGGCATTGTCCGTGGTGCCGGCAACCGTCATGCCCTGCCAGGGCAGCACAAACACGACACGGCCGTCCGACGTGGCGGCATCGAGCATGCCCATGCCCTTGGGACACAGCTTGCCGGGCAGGACAATATGAGCCCCCGACGAGGGAGCGACAATGGGCTTGCGCTGCGGCTCGTCCATGCGCTCAACGGCGTCGGTAAAGGGTCCCGTGGCGTTGATGACGCCCTTGGCGCGAACAACAAAGTCGGCAGAGTCGGGCCGGTCCAAGACATCGCGCACCCTGGCGCCGCATATGCGGCCGTCGTGGTCCTTTTCCAGCGCCGTCACTTCGACATGGTTGAGCAGGGTGGCGCCGTAGAGGGCAGCCGTCATGGCAAGCGAGACATTCATGCGCGAATCATTGTGCTGGCCGTCATAGTAGACGAGGGCGCCAACCAAATTGTCGCGGCGCAGTAAGGGGAAGGCTTCGAGGGCGCGCGTGCGGCTCACGAGATAGGAGCTCTCGAGGCCCTGGGAGCCGGCCAGCAAGTCATACGTCTTGCAGCCAGCCCACAGATAGGGCGCCTGCCACCAGCGCTGTAGGGGCAGCAGGATGGGCAGCGAGCTCGACAGGTGCGGCGCAATGTCGAGGAAGCCGCGGCGCTCGCGCAGAGCCTCAATGACGAGCTGCAGCTGGGGATAGTCGAGGTTCCAGACCGCCTTTTCCAGGTAGCGAACGCCGCCGTGCACCAGCTTGGTGCTCTTGGAGCTGGTGCCGGCCGAGAAGTCGTCCCGCTCCACCAGGGCGACGCGTAGCCCTCGAGTTGCAGCATCCAGGGCAATGCCCGTGCCCGTGGCGCCGCCGCCAATCACGAGCAAGTCGTACTCGCTATCCGAGGAGCCGTGGCGACGCAGCTCAGCCAGCTGCTGCGGCCGGCTGGGCGGACGAGGCTGTTGCGTAGGAGCGACGAGGCGGCCCGCACCATCGCGACGCACCTCGGCCAGGGCGCTGTCACGCGTCAAGTGGCCCTTGCTGCGGCTGTAGACAATGGCGCCGCCCGCACCAAGGGCAGAGACGGCTGCCACACGACGCCAGACGGGAGACAGGCGCGACGCCATGGCCGGTGTTTGGCTGCAGCGACAGAGTAGCGAGATAGTGGATTCAGTTGGCAGCGCAAAACTCTGTCATATTGAAAGCAAAAACAAAAAAAAAAAAACACGTTCCCAAGTCGAGCCTATAAAAAGGAGATGCAGAAGAGTCTGGCTGGCCGACCAGAGCCGGCTATAAAAAATAGAGAGGAAAAAAAAAAAGGGCCGCGCACGTGGAACAATGACGCTGGCTCTATGGCAGGCAAGAGTCAGTCCCAGCGCTCCGGGCCCGGGAGCAAAACAGCCCACTGAACGAACGAGGGAGCAGACAACCAACTCCTAGCCTACTTTAGCCTACATGGGTACTCCAAAAAAATAGAAAAAATAAAAATAAAAATATAGTCAAGATTAAAAAAGCAACTCCTTCTGACAATCCGCTCCCCTGCAAACAGGAAGCGCCTCGTCCGCCTCCTGTAAATTGCTTCTTGGCCAGCACGGGCGCCTTTGCCCAGGCCGAGGCTTCCAGGCCAACATTATCTAATGGAAACCACCCTCAGGGTCTTCTCGGCCTACAAACCCCGAGCCACGCCCCACACTATGCGTCACGCGCTCTCCTACTGCTAGTCCTCATGCAGCGCCGGCCTCTTGACCGTCGGCCGCCCGAGACCGAGAAACCCCATTTTCTTCTTTCTTCCGTCCGTGCTCGTCGACGCTCCGTCTGCCCCGGCCGGGCGGCAACTTTCCTTGCATCCAAAACGCCCGCGCAAATCGCTCTAAGGAAAAAAAAAAAAAAAAAAAAAAAGCCAAAACACGCACCCTACCCTATACGCCCTGGGACTTGCCATTTCCTAGCACTAGCACCGTCGCATGCAGCATGCAGCGTTTGAGCGTCGTCATGCAAGTCTCGTTTCGATGCAGCCTTTGTTTGGCAGCGGGATGCATCGCCGCTCTCTCTTCCCGCCCACGACAACATGGCACTGCATGGCAGATAATCAATACATGCCAATGCCAGGAAACGCGCTCATTCCAGCCGTCGACACGAGGCTTGGCTTGATGCCTCGAGTTATTAATTAAGCAGCCACTCCTTCACAGTGGGCAAAAAGGCATATCCCGTCGTGAGCATTTCATCCGTCACTCCCTAAGTCTCACCTCCCAACACCATTATTATGCGACATGCGTAGCTTTCCATTTCGCCTAATTGAAAACCTTGTCTCGTTGTAATTTTCCCGTCATCTTTTATTTGTGTTTCGCTCGGTACTAGATTTTCTCTTTTCATTTCTCACTTGTACTTGACCAATGTTCGAATTTCAATCATAATGGCCTAATGTCTCTGCTCAATATGCTGCCGTCTCCCACCCCCTGAGAAAAAAGCAAATAAAAACGCCCACAACCACAAGCGACCCGCCCATTATCGCCCGTGTTGCTTAATTAAAAATTTCTGTAGTATAGTACTTGGAACCTCCTTATTGCCTTGTCATAGCGTCGTTTTGTTTCTCATGATTGTTTCCCTTTTCCGCAACATGCCAAAAAAACTTGCTTTCTGCAATCGTCATGATACACACCGGGTCTCGGTGGATCTATACCCTTGTGTCGGCTCTATCAAGCTCCTGAGGCCATTCGCGTCGCCTCGACTTGAAGAGGCCGTCTAGACCAAACCACGGCTTATTAACAGGGCTTTCGCCTGTAAAGATGAAGACATCATAGAGGGTGCCGCCAGCGAGGGCACCGCAAAAGGGGGCCACCATGGGAATCTGCGGCCTCGTCTCAGTCATGGTTATTTTTTTAAAAAAAAAATAAAAATAAAAAAAAGATGGCAAGGCGAGACGACTTACCCAAAAGTAGTAGCCTCCGGCCGACCACACCTCGTTGCCATAGCCAATCATGTACGACACGAGGCGCGGGCCAAAGTCGCGAGCCATGTTGATGGCATAGCCCGTCTCCCATCCAAAGCAAGCGCCAATGCCAAAGATGAGGAAGAAGAGACAAATGGGCATAAGGGGTCCAGCGCCATTGTTGCCCATGTCGCTCAGGACAAAAATGACAAACTGCAGAATGGCACTGGCAATAAACTCGGAAAAGAACATGCCTGTGCGAGTTATAAAGGACACTGGGTACGTGCAAAAGATGCCAGCCGTCGAGGTTGGACCGCCCACGGTGCGCACACCGTTGCCGCCCTCAAACTTGTCAATGGCTGACTTGTAGTTGCCGTAGACAATGGCGGCCGCCGTCATGGCGCCAAGCAGCTGGGCCATGACATAGACGGGGAACTTGCGCCAGGGCATGCCACGCAAGACGCAATTGGTGAGGGTGACGGCTGGGTTGATGTGGCCGCCCGACTTGCCAGCCGTGTAAGCGCCGAGCATGACTCCGATGCTATGCTGCGAGTTAGTTGCTTCTTCACGTGAAAGTCTAGAAACGGAGGAGCCGGCTTCTGCTTACCCCCAGCCCCACGAGATGCTCTGATAGTCGCCCGCCTTGTTGCCGCTGAGCAGCACCTGGGCGACCACGCCGTCGCCAAAGAGAATGAGAATCAGGGTGCCAAAATACTCGGAAAAGGCATCCTGCCAGACTGAGCGCACCCGCGCCCACGACGACTGCGGGCCGGGGGGCGGAGGCAGCGCCCCGTGCACCGACTCGTCATGCTTGGCTGCCATGTCCGTCTTGGAGACAAGCACAGCCTTGTCCAGAGAAGACTCTGAAATGGCGTCTGGAGCGGTGGGAGCAATGGCAGCCATTCTGCCAGGGGGAGGAGTGGTGCCGCGGGGGAGGGCCAGGAGGAAATTGTCCACGAGGCTGTGCGAGCTCTGAGATGGCTTAAAGTCGAGAGAAGGCAATCGCAGAGGCCCGGGGCGTGCCGGCGTCATCAGTCGAGGCTCCTTGCGCGGGGACAGCCGGTGTGTTTTATACATTTTTTCTCCTCCCTTTGCCCCTTCTGCTTGGCGCACTTAAACACTCAGTTTGCGCTTTCCCAACCCCAATCCAGTCACCCAATCCAGTCACCCAATCCAATCCCGCAATCCAATTCCCCAAAGTCCCCGCTCTTGGCTTGCTGCAGGCCACTGTACAAGGTACACGCTTGCTTGAGCTACTCCAAGGCAGCCAAGAAAAATGTGACGGTCGACTTTTTTTTTTTTTTTTTTTTTTTCGCCGCCCACTTGTTCCCCCTTCCCCTATCCTCTCCCCACGGGGATGCCGGGGAAGCAGCAAGGCGAGCGTTGCGGCCGCCACAAATGACAAGGTCAAGGCCTATACGCTCTTTGCAAGGCCACAAAATGCCTCTTTGGTAGGCAGGCCAATGCCAGCACGTCGCTCTGCTGCACGCCGATGCAATCAAGTAAGCCGGGCGGGGGGTTGCCGCGGCGAATGCAACGCGCGTATAAAAGAGACTCTGAGGCTGATGAATATCCTTTGCGCCTAGCTTTGCTCGCCCTTGGTCGGCGTGGTGACACCAAGACGACGACGACGTTGTCGGCTCCACTGGTGGCGCACCTATGCGAGGAATGCTGGCCCGGCACTGACCAAAAAAAAAAGAAAAAAAAAAGAAAACGAATGCAGTGTTAGAATCCAACGCTGCCGTGGATTCGTGGTTGAGTGCGACCCAAAATCCTTTGCCTCCCACACCGAGGCTGAATGATCAACGGCCAGGCTGCAGGCCGGCAGTGGCAGTGGCAACGTCAGACCTGTCAGGCTTTGCGTCTGTAACACGGACAATCTCTGCAAAAACCCTGCTTTGACCACTCTCGAGATGTTGGAACGCCGAGGCTTGCAAGCCAAGGTGGATGCTTGGTCGACAGGAAATATTGGCAATGGAAATCAGGCGCGCCTCGTCAGATGTCTCTTTGCCAACACGCAAGCCTCCAAAAGTATAGTGTTGCACAACGAATCAGCGTTGCCACTGCTTGCATCCAACTGTCTTTGTGCAAAACAATAAACAAGTGGCCAGGCCAAGGGGAAAAGAAAATCAAATAAATCAAAAATCCTTCCACGGCTTGAGCTTAAAAGGGCATCACGGGCACGTCATACATTTCTCGTCTCTTGTTTCCATCGTCGACACACACGCCCCCCTTGGCCCCTCTCTCTCCTTTGCACCCCCTTGGAGCCTCCGCCAAATACGACACACGACACTGGCGCCTTGTCTGCCTGGTGCGGCGCCGTCGCCTCTCGATTTCGTCTGAATCGTGCGGCGACACGGGAGTCAGGTTGCTTGAATCGGACAAGACCCAGTTTCCGGGCCCGGCCTGCTGCCCAATTTCTTTGCTGTCCTTTGACACGCACGCCCCCCTCTTTGCCCCCCCCCCCCGTACATGCGCAACGGCCATTTTCAGTCTATCCAGCACTGCCGCTTGCTCTCGACTTGTTGTCTCTTTTCTCAGAGGCGTCGTCTGTTTCTGCAAGCTACCGCATCCAGCTCATTCGTCTGCGGTGCTATCATATTCTCTGTTGTTGTGGCTTGTAAATTCTTTGGCCGCCGCACGCACAACGCTCAGCTCGCGCCGCCTAGTAGTGTGCGAGTCGGAAGAGCCGCTACTCCTGCATGGCACACCTGTCGGCTGCCGGCCAGCGCTTCGACGATACGATGCGCCATCGCCGATAGGCCACTACTTGTGCTTTAGCTCGCCGTCGTAGGCCAGCCACGGGCACTTTGCTCCTGCATCTCAATGTCCCGCGTCTTTTTCTTTTTTTTTCTACTCTTATGCCTACAGCTCCATGGGACATTTTGACTCTAGCAGGGTCGCCTCCCGCTTGTCCTGGTGGTCTTGACAGGTACTATAATTGCTCTTGCCACCACACACATTAGACAATCGAGGTTGTTGGAAAAAGAAAAAAAAAGAGGAAAAAAAGAAAAAACATGATTTCGCACAGGGTACACGCATAATGGTCCAACCAGGGGTTCGTCTCAGTGGACCGGGTCGCACAAAGCGGTCATGTTGCAAGCCGGGAACTCATGTTGATGATTGAACAGGCTAAAAAAGCCGATGCTGGCAAAAAATAAAGAGGCTCCAGATGGCGGCGACACCTGCATTGCCGTGGCCATCGTGACTGCGGGCTCGCCGGTCTTTGAGCCTGGTTTGCATAATGGGATATTTGACCGCTCGTCCCGCTTGACCTGTCGTCTATCTCTTTGTTCCAGAGTAACTCGTCCTACTCCTCATAATGTCCTATTCTCCCCTCCTCTCCCCCCCCCCTCCCCCTGCAAGGCTCATGCAGCCTGCCAAAAATATAGTCCCCCAGTTCTAGAACTTCTCCGCTTTTTCCCATATTCTTTTTTTTAATTTGTCCCCGTATGCCTTTTGCCGCTCTTGATGGGCGTGTCTTACCAACCGGCCGTGTGCGTGCCTAGACGGGAGCAATTGCCGTGTCCGATGCTTGGCTCGCACCCACACAAGGAGTATATTTGGCTACGGTGACACATGGGGAATCAACATGGGGAGAGTGAAGAATACGAGAATGACGCAGCGGCTCTTGGGGAACAAAAAAAGATGCACACGTCAAACTTGGCATACGCCACCCAATACAACCACACTCAGGACGCGCGATGGACAAAACAAGACGTCTGGCGGCGAATCTGCAAACGACTGTCCCTCTTCTCGCCCCTTTTCCCTCTTTTGCACAAACGAGGTGCGGTAATCGATGCCAAGGTCGAAGGAAAAGAAGGGCTTGGCTGAAACAGCAAGGGCCGCGCTATGCATGTCATTGCCCCTGGCGCTTTTTCCTCGTTGCAAGTCATGGCCCGGCCACGCCACAGCTTGGTGGAGCGGGCCCGTGTCGCAGAAGAGGGCGGGATGACGTTTGTGCTGCCATGCAAAACGCGTCAAGCCTCGGTGGCTTGAGCGCGTACAGTGGTCTGGGTAATGCACCGTGCAAAAGTTGCAACTGGCAAGGCCCAAGCAAATCTATTAAATTGATTCTTGCCCATGCCCTTTGCGTTCCCTTATGCACAACTATTCTCCGCGCCCCTGCTGGTTCGTTGCCCCCTCCATCTCCCTTGCCCACTCCCCTCAGGTCCTCTTTCTATTCGCCGGCACCAAACCATTGCGGTCAATGCTGTCCAGGTTCCCATTATGCTGCCTTGACCAAGGCAACGGTTGCACACGAGATGAACTGAATCGAGATGGTTGATCAACTCGTCTTCATGCATTGATAAGGCTGGGTGGCGAATGAGTCTTGGGTCGTTGGGCTCCAACATGACGAGCACAAGGAGCAAAAAGAGGGCAATTTCCTCTCAAGTTTTGCACTGTCGTCCATCGAGATTGTCGTATGCAACCATGGTTAGAGTCTTACTATGCACAAAATGTCAAACCTGCTGTCATGTTCCGAGGCTGTTGATCAGCTCGGCTGGCCCAAGGCCCGTAACACGCCCATGTCTTGAGCCATCCATTGGTGCATCCCAGTCGAGCGGCCCTGTTCCATCATACATACTTGTTGATCTCGTCGCCCTGCTCGGAATGCACCGCTGACCCAGAAAACAAAGGACCGAAAATATCATACGAAATATCGCCTTTGGTATAAGGATCCTACTCTTAGACTCTGACCTGAATGCCGGCGCCGAGCCGCATTCGGCGCCGGAGGATGACCCTCGTGACACCTCGTTCCCCCACATGAGCAAGGGGGGCAGGCAGCGGCCAAGAAAAATTGCTCCCAGGGATTGTGTCCAGCGATACTAGTACCACCTGGATAGATTGCAACATTTCAAGAGGAAAATAAAAAGCTTCTCTGCGAGACGAGGGAGGAAGATAGTCTCGTAGCAACGGGGCTTACCGCCCAACACATGCATACAGTGTCTTGTGTGTCCAAGAATTGCTGCCTGTCAGCAACAGTCCCGTCCATAAGCTCCTACCCCGCGCCAAAGACGAGGCTTTTATCATGTGTGTGTACAACAAGACAGGAGAAACAGTGCCATCCGAGTAAAGCGGAAAAAAAAAGAAAAAAAAAGAAAAAAAAAAGAAAAGGCAAAGAACATTCTTGGTCTCCGCAGTCATGGCGCCAGTATTCAAAGCTTCGTCGTCAAAGGAGACGTTTGTAGGCGCCATTGACCAGGGCACAACGAGCTCGCGCTTCCTCATCTTTAACCGTAGCGGAGAGGTTGTCGCCTTGCATCAGCTCGAGTTCAAGCAAATTTACCCTCAGCCAGGGTGAGATTGCCGAGTACGCTTGAGAAAGCGTTGTATTCAACAGGGCGGGAAAAAGAGTGTCGCTAACTTGGGTAGCTGGCACGAGCACAACCCTGAGGATCTCGTCTCGTCAGTGGAGCAGTGCATCGACGGCGCCGTGGCCAAGTTTGAGACGCAGGGCCACTCGCGCGAGCAAATCGTTGCCGTTGGCATCACCAATCAGCGCGAAACGACAGTCGTGTGGGATCGCACAACAGGCAAGCCACTACACAATGCCATTGTTTGGACAGACACTCGATCGCAAGACTTGGTGCGACGGCTCAAGGGCCGCATAGGGGCGGGAGAACTCAGAGAGAGAACCGGCTTGCCCCTCTCCACCTATCCCTCGGCTGGCAAACTGCTGTGGCTGCTTGCCAATGTGGACGCGGTGCGTGATGCCTATGAGGAGCGTAGGCTGGCCTTTGGCACCGTGGATGCCTGGCTGGCCTTTAGGCTCAATGGTGGAACTGCTAGCAACGTCCACGTCTCAGATGCCACCAATGCCTCGCGCACCATGTTTATGAACATCAAGACGCTAGACTACGACGCCGAGCTGCTCGACTGGTTCCGCATTGACCGTGAAAAGGTGCTGCTGCCACGCATTGTGCGCTCGGCTGACACCAAGGCCTATGGCTCGCTTGCCAGCACGATGCTGCGCGGCACCAAGATAACCGGCTGTCTGGGTGACCAGTCTGCCGCCCTCGTCGGTCAAAAAGGATTTACACCAGGACTGGCCAAGAACACATATGGCACCGGCTGTTTCCTGCTCTACAACGTGGGCCCGCGGCCCGTCATGTCATCGCACGGCTTGCTGACAACAGTGGCCTTTGATTTCGGCGAGGACCTGCGCATGTATGCGCTCGAGGGCAGCATTGCAGTGGCGGGGTCGAGCATCAAGTTTCTCGTCGACAACTTTGGATTTGCCGAGTCGAGCGCCAAGTTGAGCGCTGTGGCGGAAACGGTCGATGACAATGGCGGCTGCACATTTGTCACGGCCTTTAGCGGCTTGTTTGCACCCTATTGGATTGACGATGCGCGCGGCACCATATTCGGCATTACGGCTTATACGCAGCGTGGGCACATTGCTCGCGCCACGCTCGAGGCAACCTGCTTCCAGACCAAGGCCATTCTCGACTCCATGGAAAAGGACAGCGGCCACGGGCTGACCGAGTTGGCCGTCGACGGCGGCATGTGCAATTCTGACCTGATTATGCAAGTAAGTCGATTGCCCCCTCGTTGCCCCCCCCTCGTTGCCCCTGCTATCTCTCTCTAGTCAGGCTGACCCGAGCAGACGCAAGCCAACATTATTGGGATTCCTGTCAATCGTCCTGGTATGCGGGAGACGACGGCTCTGGGAGCAGCAATTGCAGCCGGGCTGGCCGTGGGCGTGTGGAAGTCGTTTGATGATTTGCGCCACGTCAACCTCGACGGGCGCACTTTGTTCAGGCCCAAGGCCGGGGCTGAAGCCGACTTTGCGCGGTGGGAAAAGGCTGTGCATATGAGCAAAGGCTGGGCCAGCTAATGAGGGCTACAAGGGCAACATGTCTGTATGGAGTCATGAGCTGAGCCATTGAGGCTGTGCAGCAACGCTGGCGGAAGATGCCGCCGCCATCTTGCATTTGTCGTTGGGCCAACAGGCAGGCATTGGAGGAATTGTAGACGGGTAATGTCGTGCATGCGCTGCAGCGTGGTAGAGAATATTGGCCATGAGCATCAAAAGCTGTTTGTGCCCAACAAGTGCTTCTAGAATATGCCCTGTCAAAGGTGTCAAAGGTGTCAAAGGTGTCAAAGGTAAAGAGCGGCCCGACGTGCTGACGGAACTGCTGGCGCCGGACACTCCGGATCGGCCAAAGGCAACCACGCTGGCGCTGTCAGCCGCAGCTTCCTTGTCAGGCATTGTCAGGCCTTGTCAGGCCTTGCCAGGCGCTTGAACCTCGCAAACACTGCAAACACTGCTTGGCCGTCTCAACAAATCTTTGGGCGTCTCATCTCCTGGAGCTCTAGTGCTGGCGGCCCAAGGGGTAGCAGGTGTCCGCTATTTACATGCCGGCGTCTGTTGCGTAAGCACCACAGCCGCGAGTCCTTTCCGAGCAGGTCCCGTTAATTCGGCCGAGCGACCCCGAGGCCTCGACGTCGGCTTTCAACCTTGCATCTTGCGCCGCACTGCAACACGTCTTAATCATTGTCAACGGCGATTCCTATCTTGTGCGCCCTTTTGCTCGACGCATGACCTTCTGAGCCTCCTTGATTTTTGTTTTTTTTTTTGATTTTTTTTTTTTTGCGTCGCACACGGCCAACAAAGCATCGGCGCCAGCGAATCGATACCAATAGCTGGGGCTTTAATCGCATCTCGGCTCTGTCTACATCTACATTGATAGCCCCGTCTTTATTTTTTTTTCTATTTTTGGGTTGAATATCTAAGCGCGCTTGACAAAGCCAGAGGGGCTAGTAACCAACATCTCGGACACGGCCCTTCCAAGTCGCTTCATGTCCGACGGCAATGGCCGCCAAGAGGAAATGGTGGTAGAGCAAGCGACTGATGCACGGCCGGCATGCGCAGCCGAGGACGAGGCCAACTCGATGCCGAGCAACGACGAGGGCGGGTCGAGCGAGGATGACACGGCGCACATGGGGCCCGCCTCGGCCGGCAGCAAGAGGAAGCGGACGACACCCAAGTATCAAAAGACATCGTAAGCCCGAGCCCAGCCCGGCCCCCCTCTGCTTGTCGTCTCTGGCATGACGCCTCGTGTCGTACCACTGTCTGCTAACTGCGCATGCCCTGCCTGCTCCCTTTGTCTCATGTAGATGCGAGCTGTGCAAGGCCCGTAAAGTCAAGTGCGATCGGGCAGAGCCAGCCTGCTCATGGTGCGCTCGTCACAACCGCAGCTGTGTCTATCTCGAGAGGCAGAAGCCTGGCAGCCGCATCGGCTTCACCCTCGAGCTCGAGTCCAAGGTGAACCGCGTCGACGCGCTGCTGCAGACGCTGTGGCGCCGCGTCGAGGACCACATTGCCCACGACCATGTTCACAGCCTTCATCACCCGCCCCGGCCCCAGACACTGTCGCCAGCCATCAGCAGCAGCAACGACGGCCTGCTGCCGCCCCCCTCAGATCTTGTCAGGGCCCAGTTGAGGCCCAGCGCCACTCCTCTCTCCCATGCCTCCTTCTCCAGCCCTTCGTGGCGCGGCCCTGACAGCCATCACGAGGGGCTTGCAGCCTCATCGTCTGCTGGCCCACGGCCCTTGGCCTGCACCACCAATCCGCCTCTCATGGTCCCTGGCACCGATGCGACGCCGTCGCTACTGCGGCATTCGTCCTTGCTGCCTGGAGGCCCCGATCTGCCCCCGCACGACATGGTCTATACTCTAGTTGACCTCTACTTCAAGCATTGCAACACTTGGTGTCCCATTCTCGACCGCAAGTCTACTTTTGGAGCCTTGTTTGGCTCAACGTCGCTGGTCGAGGTTGACCGCATCCTACTACATGCCATTGTCGCCACGACGCTGCGCTTCCTACACGACCCGCGTCTGACGCCAGACGCCAGGACGCGTCAACATGCCGTATCCAAGCAGGTCATCATGACGTATGCCACAGAACACGTCAACATTGCCGCCCTCAAGGCGCTTGTCATACTCGCTCTCGACGAACTGGGCACGTCGAATGGTCCGCGCGGATGGAACCTGCTGTCTTTGCTGGCTCAGAATGTGCGCCACCTCGGCCTCTGCAATGAGACGCGGACATATCTATCCGCCGCGCCACAGGACCTGCCCCATACGGCTTCTACTCGTCGGGTCGCTGTTGGGCCTCCTGAGTCGTGGATCGAGGACGAGGGTCGCCGACGGCTTTGCTGGATGGTGTATCTGCTTGACCGCTACGCAACAGTGGCCACCACATTTGATTTTAGCCTCGACGACAGGGCCATGCGCCGCTTGCTACCTTGCTCATACGACTTGTTCTCGCGCAACGTGCCGGTTGAGACGCGATCTGTGCATCTCTGCGATCAAGACTGTCAACAGCGCATAGACCGTCCCGAGAACCTGGGCAGCTTCTCGCATCACTGCGAAATGCTTCGGATTCTCAGCCGCGTACACAACTTTCTCAAGGTGCCCATTGACCACTCGACTGCCATGGGCATGACGGGGTGGCGCCGCACCTACCGCTCGCTCGATGCTGCTCTTGACAGCTGGCTGCAAGGCCTGCCCAGCGAGTACAGTCGCATATCCGCCCTCTGCCACTCGGACCCGGCTAGCCGTGTGGCCAATTGGTTCATGCTGCACAGCGCCTATGTTACCTCGGTCGTCCGTCTACACTCGGCGGCAGCCTATCCCAGTGTACGCTCGCCGCTGATGCCCCCCTCTCACTATGCCATGCAGCGCTGCCTCTCGGCCGTTCAGAGCCTTCGCGACATTACCCAGGATGTCTACGAGGCCAATGGGCTTGACCTCTTGGGTCCTCCCTTTGCCTTTGCGCTTTGGGTCGCGGCACGCCTGCTCGTGGTGCACGCGGCTGCCGTGGGATGCCCAGTCGACGGCAAAGTAGACTTCTTCATCGACATGCTAAGCTATGTCGGCCAATACTGGGAAGTGGCGAAGAAGTATGCGCGCATTCTTGCCCGTGTCGTTGAGCGTGGGCGACAGGGCGACATGACGAGCTTTTCCACAATGAGAAGGTGTGTATGCATGCCAGTCGAGACTCTCCTTGCCCAGCCCGCTTGCTACTCAATGTGTGGCTAATGGATTTCTTGCTTGCAGAGAGGCCTATGATTTGGTCAATGTCAGCGCCGAGTCGCGACAATCGGTGCTTGAAGAACCGTTGTGCAAGGCGGTTGCGCTCAGCGAGCTCGACGGCATCGACGTCTTTGACTTTTTCAACTATCCCAAGGTGACGGGGCTGGGCGCGCAGTCGCAGGCCGGGCCCATGGTGCAGCCACAGGGCCTGCCCGATGCCGAGTCTGACTGGCTAGGCTACGGTTCATCATTTGATTGAGTTGAATATATGAAGCGTTGCAACGTGATGATGGCCCAGCAGCCAGATTTATTTTATGCTGGATGCATGCACAAGATGCGGAGAGAGATGGAGAGAGATGGAGAGAGATGGAGAGAGATGGAGAGACAGAGAGACGTGGCATTTGAAGAGGCCCAATGCTGGTGGCGCTGCAAGAAGCCAAGCAAGGCTTTCTCTGTCCACCGAATCAATATACTGGCTGCCGGGGGCTCTTGACCGCGAGATGCAGTCCTTTTGCACCACTGGTTGATGAGTGATTTCTGACAAGCGAGAAGCGCTTCGGTAGGCGCCGATTGTTTGCTTCTTCCTGTCGTGCTTGGCTACGCGCACATGACTGCTGTAAAAAAAACTCGGCTGAGTTGACGTGCATGGTGGAAGCCACCGAGCTGCCACGGCTGCCAAGAAGAGCGGCAGGTCAATGAGGCGCCGTGGATGGAGAGACACGATGGTCATGGCAAATTCCGGTGGGAGGGTTACCTCTGCGGCGAGATGCATTTTCAATGTATTTGGCCCGACGAGAAGAAAAATTTTACGCGACTGCATGCGAGAGGGAAAGGCTGCGTCGGCATAGAGGCTTGGGAAATGGGGAATCAGGTGTTGGCGGAGTTTGGGTGTGCCTCTTTAGCCCGACTTGCAGACAGGCTGACATTTGATTCCGTGGCCCCGGGACGCCAGCTGCAACATGGCGAGCATGAGGGCGGCAAAATATAAAAGGTAGAGAGGCATGTAGCATATAGAGGGCGGCAAGTAGATGGCAGATGAAGAGAGGCTTGGGTTGGCATACAAAATGCCTTGTTCTTGTACAAGTTATCCGTCCCCGTCCCCCTACCACCCCCTTATATTTCCCCCCCCCCATCTCTTGCCCAATGCTACGCGAGATGATGCATTTAATATTTGTTGCCCCAGAAGGGAAAAAATTGGGGAAAAAAAGAAAAAAAAATTGGAAAAAAAAGAAAAAAAAGATTACGCGACCCGGATGCGAGATGGGCGTCTGCGTGATTGAGGCTGGTGGAATGGGGGAAAATCAGGCGTTGGCGGAGTTTGATGTGCCTGGTTAGCCGGAGTTGCAGACGCCTTGGACATTTAATTCCGTAATCCCGGGGCGGCAGCTGCGAGATGGCGAGCATGAGCATGGTCTAGTATAGACGGCAGAAATCATGTATAAAGAGAGGCTTGGGCTGGCATATCATGGCTTGTTCTTTGCAAGTCATTCGCCCGTGCCCTCGGCTTCCACTATTTCATTCTCCAAAACCGGTTATTAGCCTCGTAGTATCCAACGTCATCAACCTACCTTTTCCAGTCCACCATCATAGACCTCGAGTCGGCCGCCACCACAACAAAGGCTGCAACAGGATCCATCCTTGGTTCCTCTTCAAGCCCTCCTTTTCCCCCCTCTGCTTGCTTCCCCCGTCAACCCGCTTCTCCCGCAAAATCCAACCCTTTTACCCACCATGGCATACACAAGCAGTCTAGTCCCGCCCTTTTGGTTGCTCGTCCTGGTCCTCATCAGCATCTACATGATGCGCCGCATCGTCATATATGCGCGGCTGCGGCACTTTCCCGGCCCGCTGTGGGCAAGTCTCTCCAACTGGCCGTATACTCGGCAGGTTGCCCGGCACGAGGAACACGCGTGGGTAGCAAAGCTGAATGCTACGCATGGCCTGCTGGCGCGCGCAGGTCCCAACTTGCTCGTCACGTCGTCGCCTGAGCTGTGGCAGCATGTTAATAATAAGCCGGGCTACCGCCGCGCAGACTGGTACTACCATGCCGCTCGCGTCGAGTATGGGCGCGACAATGTCTTCACTGAGACGGATAATGGCATACATGGGGCGCGACGCAGGCACATTGCGCCGGGGGTTAGTTTCTTTTTTCTTTCTCCTCCCCGCTGCTTTGGTCAGGGGGAAAGGATTGGCTAAAATGAATGGTTTGCGCAGTACTCGGGCAGAGACAATGAACAGCTCGAAGAGGCAGTTGACGAGCACGTTGGCCAGCTCGTCTCGCTCATCCGCACCAGATACCTCTCGACGGCAGAGGGCGTCAAGCCGCTCAACCTTGGCCAAAAGCTGCAGTACACCACGTTTGACATCATCGGCCACGTCGGCCTGGGCGCCCACTTTGATCTGCTGGCCACCGACTCGGATCCGTACGAATTTGTGCGCTCAAGCGAAGAGGGCCTGCTGGACGCGAGCAAGGCCTATGCATATGGGTACTGGCGCTTGGCCTCCCTACCCTACGTGGGCCGCTTCATGATGCCATCCACGAGCGACACCAAGGGCTTTGGCCGGCTCACGGCCACGGTGTACGCACGCGTCGACGAGCGGTGGAATGACCCAGACGGCAAGCCGGCCGACATGGTCAAGTCGTGGATGCGCCACGGGCTGTCGCGCGACGAGCTGCGCAGCGAGGCCATTGAACAAGTCGTGGCCGGCTCCGAGACAACGTCGACGGCCCTGCGCGCCGCCATGCTGCATCTTGCCACCAATGCGCGCGTTGCTGCTGCCCTGCGGCGCGAAATCGACCTGGCCGTCGCCGAGGGTCGCGCGCCCTCTCACGGCGTCATCTCGCTCGCACAGACGCGCAAGCTGCCCTACCTCCAGGCCGTGATGCGCGAGGTGCTGCGCATCTGGCCTCCCGCAACAAACATGTTTCCCCGTGTCGTCCCGCCCGGCGGCGACACCGTCCAGGTGGCTGGAACAAGCCACTATCTGCCCGCCGGCACCTGCGTTGGCTACTCGGCCTGGGCCATGCACCACTCCACCGACAATTACGGGCCCGACGCTGCCATTTTCCGTCCCGAGCGCTGGTTCGAGCCCGACGAGTCACGCCTGGCCGCCATGGTGCGCATAAACGAGCTCGTCTTTGGCCATGGCCGCTTTTCCTGCCTCGGCAAGTCGCTGGCCAAGATTGAGCTGCCCAAGATTATCTTTGAGGTATGTTGCACTCCACCATGAAAGAAAACAAGGCCAACAGAGTCCAAAGCTGACTGGCGTGCAGCTGATGCGTCACTTTGACATTGCCTTGCTGCGCCCGACAGCCCCAGACGTGTGGAAATATAGAAACTGCATTGGCGTCTTCGTCATTGACAGCCTGTGGGTGCAGGTTACGGAGCGCACACCTTTGCCATTGGAGCTTGAGGAAAAGGCTGCGGAGATGCACAAGACGGGCCATGTCTCAGACATGCTGGCATCGTGACGTGAAGCACAGAGCCATGTCATGGCATTCAGCTTGAAGCAAGTAGACCTAGGCAAATGATATCATGTCATACACAATGTTCAGCTAGTGACTTTGTCCACGACAGCCATCAACAGGGAACAAGCAATCAGCAAGGATGCGGGGTAGAGCGTCTAGACTGCCGTCTTGGGTTTCTGGGCATAGACATTGGTACTGCGGCACCATGGTCAGCAACAAAGGCAAGGGGGAAGGGAAAAAGAAGACTGGCGACTCACCACATGTAAAAGGGCCGAAGCTTGGTGTTGCGAATGGCCCTACGCATCTCGAGCACAAACATTTGCACCTCTGCATACTCCCAGCGCATAATCTCCTTGAGCATAAAGAGGGCGAATCCCTCCAAACTCTCCTCGAGAAAGGCAAGGTTGTAGAAGCCGACTTGCTTGAGCCGAGCATCGCTGCTCCAGCCGCCAACGGGCACCTGGATCGACTGTTGAACCGCATTGGCAAATCCCGCCTGCTCCATCAGGCTCACCATGTTGCCTGCGAGGCCGATGCGCGCGGTGCGGCCAATCCTGTCAAAGGCCTCGAGAAAGACGCGCGACCAGCGCTTGAAGATGTGATTGTCATTGTCCCGCACCTCGGGGGTGTCGCTGTAGAGTGTAATATTAAACTCAAAATCCTCGATCCACCCGCCGGGCTTGGTCGCCTCAAAGGCTTGGCGGTACAGGTAGCCCCAGTCGGCAATACTACCGTAAAGGGCGCGAATGTGGACAAAGTCAAAAGAGTTCGGCCGATACGTCCACTCGAGCTGGGCATCTTCAATTTGGAAGACGCAGTTTGGCGGCACCCACGTTGGCTGGATAGGGCTAATGTCAGTCCCTACCACTTCGGCTGCGGGATACGTGTCCGCCATGTCAATGACCCAGATGCCCGTGCCCGTGCCCACGTCGAGGATGCGTGTCGGCGAACTGGTAATGGGCGCCTCAAAGAGCCGGTCTCCCTTGAGCATTGTGATGAAGTGGTGCGCAATGTCGAGCCCGTTGTTCTGGCGGTCGTCGTTGGGGCCCCAGTACTCCGTCGTTTTGGAGCTTTGGTAGGTGCGTCCATGAATATTGCGATAGTTGAAGATGCTTTCTGCCAGTGACGCTGTTGACGAGTAGACGCTGGAGCGCTTGTCAGTTCAACCCGACTAGTCGTCCTGCCATGGGTGTCTTGACCTGTCTTCTTCGCCCAGAGCCGAGTCGCCATCTTCATCCTCGTCATTCTAGCGTGGCAACAAGGAAAGAAAAAACATGAGCAACACGCCAACTGGGATATCAGGCCGCAGGAGCGCTCACAAATGGAATCTGAGTATTAGTCGCCTGCTGTGGGACATTGACCGTTTCCATGGGCGCCAGCAGGGCGCCATGTCGCGACGACTCTCCAGCCTGCCGAGGCGAGGCTGTTGCTGCTACTGGCTCAGTCTGTTGCCCAATAGTCTGGCTAGGCTTGATCTCTGGCGAGGCCAGGCCAGACACTGCCGCTGCCAGCCATTCTGTGTCTGTTTGTGTCGCCTTGTCCATAACTCGGCCCTGTAGATGCAGACGGATACTTGTGCTCGAGTAGACTTGGCGTCAGCACCCGTGGCAACGTCCAAGCATGCGACTTAATAAAGGCTGCCAAGTCGACGTAGCCTTGAACACTTGTCGTCGGTAATTGCCTTGTATAAGCCGAGGGGCCACCACAGCGGCATTCCTGCCTCGCATTGCATCCGCTGTGCCTCGCATCAATTTGTCTTGCCGCTTCTTTTGTTGGCCCTTGATACAGACGGTGTCTACGACAGCTGCCTAGCGCAACGCCAGCCGCTGCTGTGGCACGCCCAAAGCAAGTCCTGCTAAAGGCCTGCTTCGGAAAACGCCTTGCGCACCTTAGGTTCGGCAAGGGATAAACGAGGCATGGGTTGAGCAAAGTGTGGGCCGTCGTGGACAAGGTCTTGGTAGTTGTTCACTAATACACTATCTCTCTGGGTCTCTAGGGTAGCCCGATCAAGAGCATAGGTGAGGGCGTCGTATATCCATCCATCCACTCGTGTTGCAACCTAATGGCAGGCGATAGTTAAAACCTATTTGCCGATGGTAATCTATATTTCCCATTTCGAGCATAGTCAAGCCCCTTGCTCAGCAGACAATCTGCTGTTTTTCGAATGTTGATTTAGAGACTGCTACCTGCGTCGAACAAGTCTGAATCCCGATGAATATCCGTGCAAGCCCCTCTTCTAAAGGCCACGACGCCTCTTAACCACCCTCAAGCAATTTAGTGGAAGCAATTTAGTGGGCCGTGGCCATCAATGTCTCGACTCGTTCAAATCAGCGACGACAGGTCATCTTCAGCATCGGCGATGAAAAAGTAAAAGGATCAATGGCACGCATCATCATGTGGGCGCTTGGCACCCCGTCGTCGACCTGGGAAAAGCAAGCACATATGCATGGCTGGTGCACGGGCGGCCTCTGGGAGACTCTTGGGCCATTCAAGACGCAGACATCCAAGGCACGCTGAGCTCAAATCAAATAGTAGCTTCACCATGCTGCCAGCAAATTCCTTGACTTGCGAAGAGGTCCGCCAATACACATCAGACCATTCTCTCTCGTGAATCATCAACAGCATCGTTTATGACGTTTCCGACTTTCAAGACTTCCATCCCGCCGGCGCCTCAGTCCTCCACCATACTATAAAGCTTCTCATCGCCGCTTCTAGCACCCCATCCGCACCTTGGTCGACTTCGAATTGAAAGATGAGGCGTATGCCTCGTAAAAAGAGAACCGTCCTGTTTCGCAGGCAGTCATTGACCGCTTGGCTAACTTGAACTTCTTTTATACGCGCTCAGCACCAGGAACGCACCTGCAAGGCCCTAATCTGTCGGGCGATGTCAATACCTCAGGATTCGATTTCTTTCACTTTATGATTGGCATCCAGGAAATTGCTCGCTTAATGTGTCGTCCTTTTAGCGATGCTCTACTCCCAGTCTTGACAATTAGTCTGCCCTTCATTATTCGCTTTGCTCGCCATCGAGCCTGGAGTCAAGCGGTAATAGATGACGTTCTTGGCGGTCGCAAGAAGATGTGTCTCGTAACAACCGAGGCCCTTGCCGGCTCTGATTTGACAGGAATCCGCACCAAGGCTGAAAAGACGCCCGACGGCAAATACTACGCAAGTCTTTGCTCTTGAATGACAAGCACCTTGCTACCTTGGCTGACGTCTTGCAGATCGTCAACGGCACCAAGAAATGGGCCACGAATGGCACTTTCTGCGATTACTTTGTTACAGCTGTGCGTACAGGCGGACCAGGCGTCAGAGGCCCCAGCCTCCTCTTGATTGAGCGTGGCCAGGGCGTCGAAACACATCCCATCAAGACATCCTACTCTGCCTCTGCCGGAGCAACCTTTGTCACCTTTAGCAGTGTCAGAGTCCCTGCAGAGTATATGATTGGCGAAGAAAACAAGGCATTTAGCCTCACTGCCAGAAACTTCCCATGAGAGGTGTATTGCCGGTACCTTTTTACCACTTGTCTCTTTTAGCTAGCCAAGCCAGCTTATATTATAGCTTGACAGACTCGCAAAAATGATGGCCCTCGTAGAGTCAACCAATCTTGGCTCGAAACAATCACCCACCAAATGTGTCACTCGTCGTACAATGGAGCGGACTGAGCGACTAGCCGGCCCCATTGCCCTGCTAAAGCTGAGCTGCAGTCACGCTGCCCACAAGATTGCCGACAAAGCTGTCCAGATTTGGGGCGGCCACGCCCTTACAGAGACGCGAATGGGCAGATTCATTACAAAGTTTAACCGCCACCATAAGTTTGACGCTGTACCCGGTGGCGCAGACGAAATCATGGCAGACCTTGGCGTGAAGCAGGTTATGCGAAACATTCCCAAATCTTCTCGACTATAGCAGTGGCGCAGCCATGCAGCATCATGTCAATAGAGGCATCCGACTAGGATGTTTAACCCATTTTGTCCAGCTTGGCAGAAATATTCCTCCAGTGCTCAAGTACTTTGGTGTATGCTAGGGAGTTTTCAGAGTACTAGCACACGTGGAATTCCTCTCCGATATTAATTAAGCCTCTATATGGGTCGGGTGAATACCCTGGCAACAATGCCATACAAAATATTTGATTCTTCTCAAACAACCTGCAACAGACTCCCAACCTTGTCATGATTCGTTGTGGCTGCTGAACTGGGCACGTGCGTGGACTACTCATGATGCATCAAGATGTCGTGCTTCAAGAACCGCGTGTTATCATGCACAATACAGAACCGCCACCACCCACCTGAGACAGTCTTCAAGCTTGGCCAAAGCTAAGAAGACGCGGCGAAGTATGTACACCTGCTATCTGAGCCATGCAAAAGTGTTGGAATCCACCCAAAGCATATGCTATTATTCGGTCAGGTCCAGTAATGATGTGGCTACCAGTCTTGGATTAAATATGTTCTGGTAACGAATAAAGAGTAGAGTCGTGCCACTATGCTCCCCATGTCTTGGTTTCAAGATCCTCCAGTTGACTCGTCGAGTCAAATTCACATGTTTTTTCATCGGAGGCTCATAGCCTTGGGTCCAGCGCGATCTGAGTTGCAAAAGCCAACTTCATGGCCATATCTATACCACAAAGACAGCTGTGTACGAAAGTTGAAGAAGAGATGTCAAGGCATTTTGTTTTAAGCTTGTCAAGAAGACTTTGTAAAGGGCGGTCCAAAAGATGAGGAAATCGGCAAAGAGAAAATCGCCTTGGTCGTGGGTATCAGTGCAGCGGTAACCCCAACGTCCTCCCCGATCTCGTCAACAACCTCAAGAGAACGCAGCACCAAGCTCAACAACCACATTAGTTATTGGGGCACTGAGCCTGCACGTGTCCAGGTTGTTGGCATTTGTAACAGATCCTTTCGCCTCCAGTCGATTCCTTGGGGCACTCTCTGGAGAAGTGGCCCGTCTCACCACAATTGTAGCACTTCATGCCGTTGACGCACTCACCTGTATCATGGTTAGTATCTCAGAAAAAAAAAGTCGAAGCAAAAGGGCTCTTCCTTACGCGACATGTGGCCGTATCCTCCGCAAGAATAGCAAGTCTTGCCAGCGCCCCCACCGGCTGCAAAATTGCCGCCTCCGTACGGCGCACCACCGAATGAAGATTTAGGACAGCTGCGGGCAATATGTCCAATTTCTCCGCACTTATTATTCGCGTTAGCCAACACTGGTGCTGATACTGGTGCTAACATAGTGCAACGAAGAACCCAGATTTACCTTGTAGCATTCAGTTGATGGCCCGTTGCCTCCAGCACCACCGGCACCACCGCTGGTGGGACAATCACGAGAAATATGTCCTGGCTGTCCGCATTTGTAACACGACTTGTTGTCTTTGAGTGGCTCAGGGCATTCTCGGCCTAGAGGAAGAAGTCTTGTGAGCCAAAAGTATGATATAGGCCGGGGATTGGATACTCACTGATGTGGCCCTCGCCTGAAGCAACGCATCTGTAATTAGCATGTCTGCGAGCACGAGGCAGTGCAATCTTGGAACATACCGCCACAGTTGTAGCTAAAATATTCCGTCAATTCCAAATATTCCAGAGTACATTACAGAGTCCATGTGAACTCACCACTTAGCAGGGCCACGGGACGGACAGTCACGAGCCTAGAATAGCAGTTGTTAGGCGAGACTTCTAGCACACGATATCGCTTGCCGTACCTGATGGCCAGTGGAGCCGCCTGCGCAAAGCTTATTAGCGAGGCTGAGAGAAAATGTCGAGTCACGACAGAAGGCATTCAGAAGGGGACTCACAGGCATAGCATGCGCCACGAGGCAAATCCATAGTGGTAGTATAGGCTCGAATAGAGGGAGCTGGCAATCTTTGAGCAAACGTCCGCAAACGTCCCAGCGTCAAAGCCCTGAATGCCATTTCCTAGAGCAAAAACAAGCTCTCAGGATGATAATATGGAAGAGTAGATGCAAGTCACTCACCACAAAAAGGCGAAGGTGACAGTATTTGAAGCTGCTAGACGATGGTCAGAGAAGACGGCATTCCCCGTATCAAACAAGAAGCAAAAGAGCTTGCAAAAACAAGATGAATCTTGCAGCAAACAGGTAGAAAAGACTTTGTTCGAAAAGAGGTGCCCAGTTCCTGATGCTACCAGCGAAGACAATGGAGCGCAAGAGAAGGGGCAACGGGGAATCCAGTGAATGAAAATTTTACCACTGGCAGCGGGGTGGAAAATTTTTTTCAGAGGATTGCGCTGTCGGTTTCGCGGAAACAGCGATGAAGAATGGGCAGCAAATCACAAGCGGCGGAGAAATCAGCCACTCACATGCTTCAAGAGGGACCCGAGAAAAAAATCGAGCTTGTGGCTGTCTCTGCAGTATGGGATTGGTGTTGCTGAGGAGGGCAAGAGAAAGGCGCAATTGTGGTTGTGAGAAGCAGAAGCTTGTGGGATGGCGGTCCGACGTGGAGGCGAGGTACAAGGGAGACGTGCAAGTGTTGGTACCTGGTGCGCCGGCTCCACTGAAAGTATATGAGGACGGCGCACGGAGTCAGCCTAGCAGCGGCAGATCCGCCTGGCACGCAGACCACTGGCGGAGAAGGCTCTCAAGCTGAACCAATGCAGCCTAGCTCAGGACCAATCAGCCCTTCGGGAGGCTCGCTTACAGGGAACTTGAGGCGCGCCAGTGGGAACAATTGAAAACGGTGTGAAGCGTGTCTCAGGGCACTGTACGGTCCATTGTATCTACCAACATCATGGACGCCATTGACAGATGCCGTCAGGTTGGTCGAAATGCTGACTATGATGACGAGGGTTTCCTCAGTATGCATGATCCGACGTCATACGCGCTGAGAACGGTAGTGGCTGTCCTGCGCTGCACAACTGTCGGGACAAGAGGTAGTAGTAACAGCTACAGGTCACGTGCCCATATTGTATTCGCGTTTCTATGATGTTCGCGTCCAGAGGTGGGCAGAAGCCCGCGTTTTGAAGCCACACTCTGTCTCTTCTCCAAGGCTTTTCGTGGCAGAAACGCCAAGAGGCCGACATGTCACTTCAACACCTGCTCAGCCAGGGCCGTCAGACTGTGCTTGAGGCTTTAGACCAAGCGTTGATGATCATTGAGCAAGGGGCCGCTACCGGTAGAGTTTCTACTTCTACACTGCGTCCAAAGTCGGTGAATTTTGTACTAACTCGAGCCTCAAAAGATCAGTACAATATCAACGACCGGCGAATTCCGTCCATTTCTCATCACGTCTTGGAAAATGCGAGTGCCACTCGTCAGCCCGAGCCCGATTCTTCAAAGAAAATCTTGCCAAGCCCGGCATCATGGCAAGCGCCTTCAGCCAAGCAACAGCCTCGCTCGAGCGATAGCGATGCGAAAAACGCATACAATCCATCCGAAGACCTTAACCTCTTGAAAGCCGACTACTCCCTCCTTCAGCGCAAGTTTGATGCGCTCTTATCAAACTTCAAGCTTGCCAAGGACGCTCTCCAGAAAAGAAAGGATGAACGAGACGGCTGGGTTCAACATGCAAACAGACTTGAGGATTTGATCCGAGCAGCTGAGAAGAAATACCACATTCGGATATTAGGCGGTAACGCCAAGACAGCTGAAGCGCAAATCAACAATGTTGTTGATGCAGAACCCGTCACTTTGGCTATTACAGAAGTCAAGTCTGAACCTCAGCTTCCACCGCTTCCTCGTCATGGTTCTCCAACAAGTGAAAATAGGGAGATCCTGATATCTTTAGACGCACTAGACTCCACACAAAGCGATTCGAACGATGGGACGGGCCACCAAACCCCGCAAATACCTGCGCGAGATCTTTCAGCAAATCCCACGGCTGATTCACAACCCTCGTCCAGCATCCCCGTTATTGTTTCCGAACGCATTGTAAAGAAGAGGAGATGTGAAGAACAAACAACAATCAAGAAGGAAATTAGCAACAGCTCAAGTCCTGTTCTCTCCAACTTCAAATTCAAGCCTAACACGCAAGGAAGTCTCGATCTTGGAGAGATTGGACAAAAGATTGTGACACCGCGAAGAAGAAGACAGACTGCATCACCAGCTCCGGCCACCGACAACTCAGCGTCCGAACTGGTATCGCCTGACACAACGCCTATCGCGACACTCGCCAAAGGTGCTAAACGGCCTCAGCCTGCCACAATTTTAGGGCAATCAACAGTTCTCACACCTATTAGCGTCAACGTGCACCAAATAAAATCTAGTCTTAATACTAGGTCCAATCAACGGCATGTGAAGCCGGGCCTCGAATATGCCATTGGTGCTCTTGCGGAAGACGGTAATAGCTACAACAAGCTTGCTCCCACTTCTAGGGGCCGATACAAGGACAAAAGTGCCCGCCCGGAAAGTCGACTCGACATTCTCCTTAATAGCCCCTTGTCTGTAACTGATGAAAATAACGAGAGAAGTCATTTATATTCGAGAACCTCCACCACTAACAATGCTTTGATACCTAACCGCCGCTCGCTTCCGTTCGCCACGGATGTAGGCGCCACTAATTCTTTCGAACAAAACGTTACGCCTTCTCGGTTAGGCATGACAAGACCAAAACCGGCTATATCTCACGAAAGACTTGAATGGTCTAGGGGCAACAGTGGCACTACATGCTTACGAAATAAGCCTCTGTCAGAGTTGCAATTGGATGATTTTAAGGTCAATTCGTCTATCAATGACGGGCACGCATTTGCCTTCACGGAAATCGTTAGAGACAAGAACGAGCGAGCTTGTCTTCCAGGATGTACTGAACTCTCATGCTGTGGCAAGCAATTTCGCGCGCTCGCCATGTCACAGCGGCCCGACCCGCCGCTTACAACAGCACAACGTATGGAAGAACAAAAGCTTCTTGAAGAATACTTGGGCGACGAGGCGTTCCGCTTAGCCTCAATGACGAGCGAAGAAAGACTTGAGGTCTGGGTCGAGGCAAAGGCGCAGGAACTAGCCAACAAATTCGGCAAACATAGACATCGCTTTTCTCGTATGCAATCTCCGCCAGGATTCTGGAACCCCGACTTTCCAACTACGCAGGAGCTCGAGGAGGAGCACGCTGAGGCCTTCAAGCGGCAGAGACAGGCCGTGGAAACCAGATATCGCGAGGCAATGCGCACGGATGGGAAGTGGATATTTCGAGACGAGTAAATGTTCTTCCTTTCCATTCTCTTGACAAGCCACATCTCCTCGAAGACTTGGCAATTGCTACTTTTTAATAGCTAGCATAGCGCTTCAGGCTTCATACATATTCGAGCTTCTTTATTTGTGCATAAAATGGTGCCTCGCATCAAGGTGGGCAATTTTGTCGCCCGTAACAGATGTAGTTCTTTTGAGCCAATTCCCTCCAGTTCACTTTTATTTTGGCCATCTAAACAAATCCCGTTACTCCTCTCCTTGCTGATAATCAAGGCAAATGTATGTCTCGGTGGTTTTTTTTGTTTTTACTTGAAATCCTAGTTTGTGTTTTGCTTTCCCGGGTGGCGCGAGCCCTTGTCCTTGACCTTTTTTTCCTTCTTCTCCTTTTTTGGCGGAGGCGGGTAGGCCTTGAGAGCTACTTCTTGCCATTCTTTGGAGGCTTGAAAGGCCTTGTTGATTGGTGCAAGGAGCTCATTGAGACCTTGAGCCACTGCGGGCTTTAGAAGTTGAGGATTGAGCTGCGTGATTGCTGCTTAGTTGGGCACAACTACAACTAGCCATGTATTAAAATCACAGTTTGATCAACTTACCACATCGTTCTTATAGTCATCTTGCATCGATTTGATGTCTGTGTAGACAAGAGGTTCCAAGCCGTCTCGTTCTCGACTGACAGTGAATCCCGGATTTCCCCGAAGAGCTGCAGCCGGAAGCAAAACAAATTCCACAAAAGCCAGGACCCCATTGCCTTCAACAACCTGGGGAGCTGCAACTGCCTTCTTAATCTTCTTGGTCACGACTTCCGGGTCATCCAAAAGGTCAATCTTGCTGTCTAAAGGTGTTGATGAGCAAGGGACAAATTGTCAAGTCAGAGGAAGCGCCTCGTCAAGCAGGCTTACCTTGATCACTCGAGCTCATCTTTCCGCCGTGTAACCCTGGCACCATTGGGTTCATAATGTGGGCTCGCTGTGTGAAGTGAGTATTTAGTATTTTAGCGCCAAACAGTTTGGAAGCTTGAAGCTACCTCTCGGTACCCAATCTTGGGCAGCCACTCTTTGGCAGCTATAAAAAGCTTGCGCTGATCAAGACCTGGGCAAATTAGCTTCGTGATATAATTGAGTGGGGAATAAGACCCTACCGCCAAACTGAGCATCGACATCCAAGTACTGCTCGTCCAGGACCTGCAGGATGGGGTAGAGCATGCCACTAAGAGGGGCATTGTCGGTTTGTTTGACCACCTCAGCGCCCGCCCGCTTAGCGTCGTGCTCCGAGACCAAAGATGACAGCTTATACACGTCCATGACATAGCCGGCAGTCTTCTGGTAGTCACTGCCTTGGACAAAGCGCAGCCTCTCGGTTGATACGCCCACGGCCTCGAGGATGGCTCGAACCGTGAGACGATAGTATTCAACGCGCTGGGCAACAAGCTCTAGCGGTGCCTTGAGATTGTCGAGAAAGCCGTGGATATCGGCGAGCAGCACGGTGACGTCGCATCCAGCGGCCAGTAGCTGTGCAATCTTGATGGCTGGGACAAAGTAACCACAGTGAGGGCGACCAGTAGTGGCAGTTCCTAAAAGAAGAAGGGTGAGCAGGAGTTGATGCATGGGCGGCACAAGAAAGGTATACCCCAGTAGATCTTGGGATTGCGACCGTCGTGGATAATGTTTTGCAGGATTTCGGGATTGAGAATCTCGGCAAGATTGTCGTTGATGAGAGCCAGTCTTTGGGTTGGCGACAGGGCGGCCATGGTGGTATTTTGATGCGTGGGTTGGGACAGCTGAAGGGGTGCTGGAGCGCTCAGGGCTCAATTGTCAACTATTTTGCGCTGTCGAGTCATGCGGCGAGGCTCGTGTACATGGGCGTGACTGGTTGGTGCGATGAAGCTGCAGTCGGCAGTCTTTATTCGCACGGCGGTACGTACCGGGGGCCAGCGGGAGCTGTAACATGCAGTAACATGCAGAACGGAAGGCCGGGGAAATGTCCGACCAACAAAAAAAACACCACCTCAATTTTCGTTGCCTCTTGACACCCACGCCCACGCCCTTGTCCTCGTCGTCCCCATTGCCGTGCCGTGCCTGTTGAATAGCGTCTTCTGACGGTGCTTTCTCCGTCGCCCGTCTCGCTCCGCCGGCACTTGCTTGATTGCTTGCCGGCCACAGCCTGTGGATGAGGGAGCAAGAAGCAGAGCTTGGCATCAGCACCAGGAGGCAGCTCCGGCCCGTGGCGAACAAGCGACGACGTTGGATGCCGGAGTCGCACCACTGCGCGACCCCGTCATCCCTACAGCACCCCAAGCCGGCAAGATGAGTCACCGCCATCTGCCGGCTGGGCAGACGATACACCACCAGGCCGGCGCTGGTGGCGTCTCTGCTGCCGACATTGCTGGTGGTGGTGGAGGAGCGCGTCGGAGACAGCCTCAGTACATGGCGCCCCAGCACTATCACCAACACATGGGCCCCGTCTACCAAGGCTACATGCCCTATGGGCCTCAGGGCTACTACCCAATGCCCGCCCACTTTCAGCCTTCACCGGGCTACGTTTCCTATCAGAATTACGCAAGATCGCCGCCTTCTGTCCATCAATATGTCCCCATGGTGGGCGTTAGTATTCCCTCCTCGTACCCGCGTGCTTCGCAGCAATCGCCTAGTCTCGCCACTCCATACCAGCCTCCCTCGACCTCAGCTCCTCTGCCTCCGCAAACCCCCTCCTCAACCCACTCGTCTCAGATGCACCCGCCTCACACTCCACCAACGCCTCAGCCCGCCGACCATTCTGCTGCGCCGCCACCCCCTGCTCTTTCCTATCCACCACCATATTGTCAAGCCCACCCGCTCCATACTGCACCAGCAATCTTGCCGCAGCCCTTTAGGCCTCCTGTAAGTCTAATCCTGCTGCCACTCTTGTGGCCCAAATAACAGTGCACTTCCCAAGACTGTCCCGACTAACGCTCCTGTAGCTTCCTTGGTATTCACGCCCAGAACTCAGTTTCCCCCCGAGAGCCCCGCGATGCCGACGCCGCAGAAAGATTATCGACGCCGACAGTGCACCAGTCTCGCTGCCCAGCGACCAACACGGCGCCGTCTCAGATGCCCGACCTTCGCACTCTAGAGCCGCTACCGAAGTCACTGCAGCTTCTACCTGCGAGACTGTGACAAACCTCACAAGCGACTCTACGCAGAATGAGGCACTGGATACTCCCACTACTCCTGAAAACTTGGACATCGTGGCCAACACTGTAAAAGAGACTGAGACCAAACTTTCCAGCTCCCCAGCTCCAACTCCCGCTAGGACAATCATGGCTTATTCCAAAGGCAACGCTCCTGTTTTGCTGCCCGTCCACACTGTAGACTCCTCCGTCACTAACGCTTCTGCTTCTCACGATGACGTTTCCATAAAAGCTAGCCAGCCACCATCTCCGCATTCAGCTCATAAACACCCATCACAGCCTGCAATATCGACCAGCATCATTCAGCCTGTCATTGTCTCAAGCGACTCTGCCCTTGCTGCAACTAAAGCTCCAGATTCTAGGGAGCCAAAAAATGTTGATGTAACCGCATCATCAATTAATACTGACATAATACCTGATACAACAGCGACCAGTACAAAGCCAACTCCAAAGACCTGGGCAGGTCTCTTCACAAAGTCTGCCAGCAAGACAGTTCCGTCCGCTAATCAAACAAATGGCTCGGCTCCCATCAATGGCACAGTTTCCTCCGACTCTGTCACGGCCTCTTCCCCATTCAGCAAGGCCAGCGTGAGCTCTCTTGCTGAAGCTGTTCGAGCGTATCGCGTTGGAGTCGGAGACAATGTGTCCCTCCTCGAGCCGCGTGGCTTAATAAACACTGGAAATATGTGCTATATGA
Source organism: Ophiocordyceps australis (assembly GCA_002591415.1). Lineage (NCBI taxonomy): Eukaryota > Fungi > Ascomycota > Sordariomycetes > Hypocreales > Ophiocordycipitaceae > Ophiocordyceps > Ophiocordyceps australis. Next base: position 22,225 of record NJET01000110.1, on the reverse strand, counting down.
ACTCTGTGAGCACGGTTTTGCTTTACAAGGCGCTTGTACTCTGCTTACTTTCCTCTCACTACAGGTCCTTCAAGTCCTCATGTTTTGCACTCCATTTTACAACTTTTTGAATCATACAAGCAAGAGGGCTGTCCACAGTTTCAAAAGTGAGACGCCGCTCTTTGATGCCATGTATGTCCCTAGTCTATCAACTGCCCTCTTTTCTGTAAGCTGACTCGGGCATTAGGGTCATGTTTTCCCGCGAGTTCAAACCACTCGCCTCTGCTTCTTCGTCGGAACAGCTTCAGCGCAAGCTCAAAATTGTGGATTTTGAGAAATACGGGGAACCTTTTACTCCCGAATTTGTCTACGACGCCATCAGGCAGCTTCCTCGATTTGCCAGCATGAGGGTATGTGTTAAAAGCAGTGTGGTCCTAGGCCGACATTGTGCTTATTTCTCCTTATAGCGAGGCCACCAACAGGATGCCGAAGAATTCCTCGGCTTCCTTCTGCAATCACTGGGTGATGAATGCATTCACATCATGAGTAATACTTTACCAAATGACTGTGATACTGCCTCGATATTATCTGGCACTTCTAGTATCGAGGACAACCCAGGTGACTGGCTCGAAGTTGGCCGTAGGCAGCGAGCTTCTACAACTCGCTCATCCGGTTCCACCACGTCAACACCTGTCTCTAAAATCTTTGGTGGTTTGCTACGCTCAGAGTTTAGGGTTCCAGGGGTGAGGGATTCCATTACTCTGGAGCCATACCAGCCACTCCAGCTCGATATTCAGCCATCAGAGGTCCGCAATGTCGTTGACGCGCTGCGTGTACTTACACGCCCTGAGCACCTCCAAGGGGACTTCAATTCGCCTCGTGGCAAGAATGTCATGGCGACAAAACAAGTCCACATTGAAACACTGCCTCCAGTTTTGATTCTTCACCTCAAGCGCTTTCAATTTGAAGCTGAGGGTGGCATCAGAAAGATTTGGAAAAAGGTGGGATACCCGCTAGAGCTTGAGATTCCCACGGACGTTTTATCACGACAACAACGTCATACTACTCCCGGTAGTGCTCTACCCAAGTATAGGCTCATCAGCGTCGTCTATCATCATGGGAAGAATGCCAGCGGTGGCCACTACACGGTTGACGTTCGACGCCAAGACGGGTCTGAATGGATTCGCATGGACGATACTGTAATCCGCCGTGTGCGCACTGAAGAAGTGGCTGAGGGTGGCTCTGAAGAGGAGTCAAAGCAGCCTCGTTCGTTAAACGATGCGGCTGGCACCACGACGCCGGCAAATCGGTTCGGAGCTATTAGCGATGAAGACGCGGCCGACGACGGTGGATGGAAACAAGTTACCCCGTCATATGGTGGCAAAAGATGGAGCAACGTTGTCAACGGAACTGACAATGGAAGCTCTAAAGAGAAGCCTCAGGCCAAGAATAGCTTCAGAGACAGCAAAGTCGCCTACTTGCTGTTTTATCAGCGCGTCTAGATAACCTTCAAGTACCATCGCAGCCAGCCTCATTGAAGGGTTTGAGACGCCGTGCCACTGGCGTAAATTTTTCAGGATGCTGTATAGCATCAGAGATGGAAATAAGTACAGAACAATGGCGAGGATGTTTCAGCGAGCTTTTGGGCGTACTGAAACGTTATGTCGCAGAGGCCACGAGAAACGAGACGATGGTGGTTGATACCCAACGGCTCTTGTCAAGGAGTTTCTGGCGTCTCGGCGAGTATTGTTGTAAAAAGCTCGGGGACGAGCTTGCATGACTTGTGCTCTGGGTACCAGTTCACAATGTCTGTGTCGAGCGTCCTTGTTGATTCCCAGTTGTGTTTGGTGGAGGGTTTGAGGGACGGAGAAGCGAGACGAAAATCACTGTTAGCACAAAGGAACTAGCAATTTAGGTTGTCAAACTCAGGACCATTTAAACGTAGTGTTAGGTAATATTAAAGAAAGCGGGGGTTGCTATATGTGATCAAACAAGTCTTAAGTATTTGCAAAAACATTGCAATATACAAGACTAATAGACTGTATACCGAGACTTTAAAGATAGTAGGGTGGCTGAGCATATATAAGAGGAAATGAATTGATCTATGTTGAGCAGTTTACACGCCAGGGGTTTGACGGCTCCCATCGAAGAGCTCCTTTCAAATACTCTTTAGGCCGATCCTCTGTATCCTAAGATGCGACAAAAAGCCATGTTTGTGTCTTGCTCTCCTGGCCGATAGTCGGTTATTTCAGTGGTTCTTGACAACGTACATGGAGTCGAGGGCGTCCCTTTCAGCCATTTCAGCTTCGACTTGTGCAACAATATTGCGGAGATAGGGAGTATCCTAGGTAATGAGTGATTAATGAAATGATCGCATAGTATTCTAACACGATTCCAATCATGACATTTTTTCCTTTACCTCTTCGGGTTTTGTCCACTGGTCCTTGGGTAGAAGTTTGTGCTGGTAGCTGCACTGAGTGGAGCGGCGAATGCGGAAGACGCGGTCATATGTTTCTTTGGGAGAGAGGCGTCGTAGGGCAATTTGGACAGCCTCGCGTTCTTCTTCAAGGAGGTCGTCGTATCTGGCAGCCTTGGGAGTCAGCGAGCGGGCTCTGTGAGGGAGTGCTTGTCAAATTGCGTAGAAGATTTGGCGATGTGTGGGGGGTTTTTGTTGTTGTTGTTGTTGTTATTGTTGTTGAAGGGATACCAAGAGAATATATGGCACAGTCGTCATCACGTCTCCTGTTCAGTCTTCTCGGGTGGTGGTGGGATTGGCGGGTTTGAGGGTTTGAGGGTTCGCGGTTTACCTGAGGCCGAGTTTACGGTATCCAGCGGCGTCGGCATACCAATGCGCAACGGGTTTAAGCATTTTGGCCAGCCATGGCCGGCGCAAGACAAAGGGCGCAAGGGAGTAGCCGACCATTGCAGCAACGCGGTGGGTTTTGAGAATTGACCACAGGGGAAAGTGTTTATCGCTGGAGAGGGTCGTCGTCGTTTGTCTGTCGGGTCTGCGAATTACAAGAATGATGATTGGAGGGTGAGATTGGTAGGAGAGCTCGGCACGGCACGTGATGCTCACGTGATTCATTTCAACGTTGAATCAATTTGGATGGCATCTACCAATGCCAGTGACTTTTGCTAATCATAAAGAGTATTGCTAATTGCACAGTCACCGAGTACTAATCTTATAGTAACTCGAAATTTTTAGGTGCCTTATCCCCGCTATATACCTAGACCTTCCAACTAGCCAGGCCTTCCAGACCTTTTCAGACCTTGCCAGAGCCATTCAGAGCCAGCCAGAGCCTATCAGACCTTGCTAGACCTTGCCAGAGCCTGCCAGACCTTACTAGACCTTACTAGAGCCAGCGATATAAATAATACTTTTTTACGTAGCGATTTTAGAGCTAGAAAGATACCTCTAGTAAATAGATTCTACCCTATAGTACTTTAAAATTATAGGTTACTATACGATTAGCACTCGGTGACTATACGATTAGCAATACTCATCATAAAAGACATGGGACATTTAAGCGGATCAAGCAATTTGAATGCCTCTGCTAATGCCAATTTCCTACTTGGTATGCAATGCTCAAACTGTCATGTTGGCATTCTCGAAGCAATTTATTAAGAAGCTATCAAACATTGTTCTCATATACTAACAAACAGAAATCATGTTGTCTTTGTAATCATCGAATTTGCAATTTCCAAGACGCTCAGCGTCACTTTCCTCCCAAGAATGCTGTTTTTCGATATTCCGGATTAGTTCTTCTTGTTTCGCACCCCTAAGCATAGCTTTATACTGAAACGGTGCCGGATGGGTGACTAGACCCGTAGTTGATTCAAGTTTGACATCAATTTCCCTTCCCAAATCATCAGTTGCCTTGTTAAAGGAAAATGTGGCGAGAAGATGAGCAATTGAGAGAAAAATTTGATCATCAGCAAAATGATGACCGGGGCATGTTCGGCGTCCATAACCAAATATATGCTGTCTTGGGTCAGGCTCATTGTGGGGATCAAGAAACCTCTCTGGATTAAAAGTGGCGGGATCGGTGTATACACTAGGATCGTGCATAAACCACCATACGGCAGGGCAAATCTGTGCACCCTTTGGGATTAAATAGCCGTTATAAAACTCATCCTGTGCCATTATATGTGGGAGTCCCGTCGGAGCGATGGGATGCCACCTGTGTGTTTCTGAGACGAGTGCTTTGATATATGGCAAGTTGTCTCTATCCGTTATCTCGGGTAGCCGGTCCGTACCAACAACGCAGTCCAGCTCGTTTTGAGCCTTGCGTTGTACCTCGGGAAACATAACCATGGCCAAGACGAAACTTTGGAGCGTCGACACGGTGGATTCGGAACTTGCGCTAAACATAGTCCCAGCTGTCCACTTGATGGAGGTCTCCTCTTCGGCCCTGAGATTTGAATCTTGGCTCAATCCCTCTACTAGTCTTGAAACGTAAGAAGGTCGATGTTTGCCAATGGCCATCTGGTTTCGAACAAATGAATAAGGCACATTGATAGCCTCATGAGTTTCGTCATTGATCTGTTGGGCCCTTTTCCTCCAGCTCATGCCAGGAAATTTTCTAGGTAGGTACTTAAGAAATGGAAAGTTGTCGACTGCCCATGTCAGTGGGACGATGGAATCGACTATGCCTTTGGCGAGTCTCTCTGACACCATTACAAGAGGATCAGGTTTAAAAGGCTCCACGGAGTAACCGTATATCACTTTCAAAATTGTGGAGCTGGCTTGACTATTATGTATCAGGTCAGTCAATACATCTTCAAAGTATCGACATTTTGTACAACAGCTTACAATCGGAAATGCTCAAAGAGGTCCTCTGTCTTGTTCAAGGTGCGTACCAAGAGGCGGCGCGCCTCTCCCACTTGGTCAGGATTGAACTGTCCTGATAAAGCCTTGGTGCCCATCAACTTGTGAATAGTTTTGCGATCATGACGCCATCGCGGCGTGTACTGTTGGTTCGAATGCAACTCGCCTAAGCCGCAAAAATGAGAGCTAAACTCGAACTCGGGCCGTCCTGAGGACTGTAAGGCTTTCTTGCCCAAGAGATGTTGTGCTGCCTCGGCATCATGCAAGAAAACTGTTGTTTGGCCTAGCACAGTTAGGGAACTGATTGGCCCGTATAGATCCTTGTGTTTTATCCAGTATTGGTATCCGGGAATTTCCTTTGGGGGAAGATCAAGTAGGTTTCCAATAATGGGCAGTGGTTTAGGTCCAGGAGGAAGACGCCTCTGAAGTTTCCACTGAGCGGTTAATTGATAGACGACAAAGACTACAACGATAAATGAACCAAGTAAAAGAAGGTGAGCCATGCTTAGCGTCCTCAAAATGATAAAAAGTCTCGAAAAGGTCTTATGAGTTGATCGTGTGTGGGAAACTTTGACATTGCAGCAAGGCCTGACTAGAGTTGGGTATTCTAGCTCATTCATATAGAGGGTGCATTATAAGTACTACGGTATCGGAAAACCCTCAATACGCCCGATTGTGCCGCACTTGCGTGAGGGGAGGGTGACGTGATAAGTGCTCAGCCCAATGCAGACGAGCCAACTGGCCAATGACTTGAATCATGTGTTCGGGCCCCTTTCCGCTGCCAGGACTTCATGTATCTCGACCTCTAGCAGCTACGTGTCATTGCAGCTAGTAATATGATATATCACAGACATTAATTGGTTTACTATGATTTGTCACGCCACCAACACGTATTCTTTCTTGAACGGCTAGAAGGAAATGTCTGAAAGATTGCCAACATTCTATCTAGCCTATTTGACTTGATCTATACGACGACTTCTACATTGGGGAGATAGAGGCTTTGTTTACAATCAAAACAGCCCTGAGCCGCAACAACAGAACCTTATTGACATGATGTTAGGACATGTGTGGACATGTATATATTATGCCATGGAGACGTGGTTTGGCCATGTTCATGGAAGCAACGACTATAGGCATCGAATCAGACTTGGCTAATCGCTTCAAGGTGATTCGTGAGAATAACAAATCATCTGTACCAGTCCCGATTCGTAACTAATCTCGCCTGCTTTTCTGTCATCTCAGCTGCTGAGTGGAAGCCACTCAACTTGCTTACGCGAACCATGGTTGGTGAGCAGAATTGAGCTTGGAGTGTACCATCGCCTTGGCGTCATTTGTGTGACCTAGGTGAGCATGTCGTATGTATTCTTGTTGCCAAGCGAACCAACAAATAGGGCGAGTCGCTCGACGCCACGTTTGCCGCATCAGCAGCACTCTGCATTGGGTGGAGGATCAACTCAAAAAGGCGACCAACAGCCTTGATTATCGACAGCACCCTGTTTGATATTGCCGTTTATGTGACTTCTAGTCTCAATTACAAGGTCGGTGTTCATGAGGCTGTGAAGAAAGTACATGTGGTTAACATACTATATCCCGGCGGCATGCTAAGCGATTGATACGTTGCACGGTGAGCTCTATCGGGCTCTTTGCATGTCTTCGTATGCAGTCTTGTTTATTTTCTCCTCCCACTCGTGCCCCCACGTGTGGAAGGACATCTGAGACCTGGAGGCCGGCAGTGGCAGAATCGAGATGTGAAACGCCACAGTTGCTCTGGACCCTTGTGCTTGACTCGTTGCGCGATTTTGAGACCAATCATCGAGATACATGGGTAGGTAACAAAACGCCACAGAATACGTTCAAGTTTCGATGCTATGCCATTTCTACTATCCAAGGTCAAGACAATCATGCTCTTCGAACTCAACACGACGCCAGCTTTGTAGGAAATGAAAGCCCAGTATGCTTTGGAAACACGCAATCAAAGTTTGTCTGTCTCATCTGTAGAGATATTGCGTCACATGTCCCATATATTCCGGACGATCAAGATTCGCATTACTATCCAAATAGCGCTCGAGATGATAGCCGACGACCCATGGCGCCTCCGATGGTGACTGCATCACAGTAGGTCTATAATTCTGGGCTCGTGATCTTTTGTTAATATTTTACTAGCGGCCTCAATTTCCGTGATATGAGGACAGTAAGTCCAAGTATCATTAATATAACGTCAACATAGAAGAGATGTTGACATTGGTTTTTTTTTCTTTTTTTTTGCACTTGAATCTGATAGGTTTGTTGAGTGGTCGAGCTAGACTAGAGAGTTGATTGTAGACTAGAAGAGTAACTAGGATTTTTTAGTACCACGGGGTAGACTTATCTAGCTCCGAATTGCTACATCTACTAAACAGAGGGTAAAAGCTCTTTATAATAGGGTACCAAAGATTTTCTAGTTATCTTGCCATTAGCAACACTAGGCTCAAATTGTTTCGAAATAAAGTGAGTGCACTTTTGTATTACTCACCATACAGCACCAACGTTATCTTATATTATAACAAGGCATAAGAAAAATTCCTGTGAAATGAGCCTGGTGCCTCGAGAGTATTTGCTCAGAATCAACGTCCAAGCTTCATTTGAGAGAATGGCTTCTATTCATTGATCATTGCGCTCCAGCAAACACCCGAACCCTTACTCAAATGCTGATTGGCTGCAAGGTTCCTCGTCACGATGCGGAGTATAGGGTAGCGCGCTCTGGCAGGTATCATGTGGTATATGGCAGCCGAGTTCACAGGCACGGTCATTGCTTGTTCTCGACTCTAACCCTTCATCCCGTCTCGACATCGCGCCCGCTCAAAGACTCGACCGTATCCTGCCTGCCGCCCTCCTCCCCTAAACGAGTCGACGACAGCAACGCTCCGATATCCTAATGCCAATGGCCACTGGCGTTCGCTAGGCGGGACCGGTGACTGCGGTGTGAGAGCGTCGCTTTCCCCGCAGCATCCGCCCACGTTTCGCCAACGACAATTCAAGGGAAAAAAAAGAAAATTCCGCCATAGCGCCACAGCGTATTTCATATCAAGCGTTTTATAAAGAAGCACAACCTACTGGCTATCAGGCACTAACCAAAGAGTCGCCGTCTTGAACCACGACGCCGGTATCGGGAAAAGGCCCGAGTCTGGCCGAGCCGTCGTCTTGTCAAGCCAATACGGGAAACATCAAGCATCCCCGGTGCGCCGAGGAGGTTATGTCTCACGACGAATCCTCCCCGCCAAGCCGGGTCTCATCTGGTCCAGAAGACAGCAGTGATGCCCGAGACTTGTACTCGCGCCTATCAGCCGATCCATCGGCCAAGCGCCGCGTCCTCGCCGCCTTGACACCCTTTCAGCGATGGACCATTAGCGCTTCCGATTCGCAGTTCAATGCCTTTGCTGGCGCTCTTGGAGGCTTTACCTCGGGCATCGTTACCTGCCCCCTAGACGTTATCAAGACCAAGTTGCAGGCCCAAGGTGCATATCGCCTCATCGAGGACGGCCGTCATGTTGGTCACCCCAAGCTCTATAATGGTTTGGTTGGCACGGCCAAAGTGATATGGCGCCAGGAAGGCATTCGAGGCATGTACCGTGGTCTAGGGCCTATTGTCCTGGGATACTTGCCCACATGGGCCGTGTGGTTTACTGTCTACAATGAGTGCAAAGGCTACTTGTCGCAGTATACCGGTATGTTGCAATGCTTCGGCAATGCTTGCGACTTGCAAACACGCTGACAATCCGTCGATGCTTCAAGAAAAGAAGTACATTGTCAATTTCTGGTCGTCCATCATTGCTGGCGCCAGCAGCACCATTGTAACAAACCCCATATGGGTCATCAAGACTCGCCTCATGTCGCAGAGCTACATGCCAGAGGGAGAACAGCGGTACAGCACCGTGCTGCCCAAGACGGGAAATACGCCAACAACCAGGCCAACGCTACAGGCTCCCTGGCACTATCGGTCCACGCTCGACGCCGCTAAGAAAATGTACACCTCAGAGGGACTGGCCTCTTTTTACTCGGGCCTGACGCCCGCACTACTTGGTCTGACGCATGTGGCGGTTCAGTTTCCCACATACGAGTTTCTCAAGACTACTTTTACAGGCCACGGCATGGGCGCAGCTCCAGGGCACGGGGAAAGTCCTCATTGGTTTGGCATCCTCTCCGCCTCGGTTCTGTCCAAGGTCCTCGCTAGCAGCGCCACATACCCGCACGAGGTTATTCGGACCAGACTACAAACCCAGCGGCGACCTGTTGCCGGCGAGCACTACCTCCAGGGACTAGGCATCTCGGGTCCCACAGCCGACTCTAATGCCGCCAAGGACACTCGCAAGTACAAGGGCATCGTTTCGACCTTCAAGACGATACTTGGCGAGGAGGGCTGGCGCGCTTTTTACGCCGGCCTTGGAACGAATATGATGCGGGCGGTACCGGCAGCGACAGTGACCATGTTGACATATGAGTATGTTATGAGCAAACTCAATGAGAGCAGAGACACTGGGCGGGAGATATTGGAAGAGCAATTGCAACTATTGTAACTGGTCTAGAGCAGAAATCATGGGGAAAGCCTCAGATACCCAGGCTGGAAACGACGAGGCTGCAGGGAGCATGTATAGACGAATTGGGGCAAGCCAACTGGTTCTCCAGCAAACACTCATATTTCTTTTTCTTTTTTCTTCTGGACCTATTATTAGTCACGTTTTTATAATCGCGTGTCATTGGTTCTCCTTATTAGATGTCTTATTACTGCAGAGCATCGTGAGTTACACCTATTCAATGGGATTATCATTTCATAGCATACGCACCGTCAAGCTGCTGCGACTTGGTGGGCAAAGTTGTAAGTTAACCCTGTCGTCTGGCTTGCTGCAAGAATCAAGTTAGTTAGTTTTTACGCAAGATGACCGTGGTGATAGTATGAGAGCGACACACGGCTTGATTCCTGGCGCTTCGAATGGAAGATCTTGTGTAGCTGGTGTCGACAAGGCATCAGGCAGAGTCTCTACAAGAGCGTGTGGTAAGTCTTGAAGCTCACACGAAAAGAATACCAGCCATGGTCAAGGCGGCCACGGGAGCCATAAATCTCTGTGCAACGACTCGACATCAGCCGAAGAAAAGAATGGAATTGGACCGCAATCCCGTACCCGAGGGTCCATGCTGCTGTTGTCGTGTTGCGGGGGCGAGAAGCAAAAAAAAGGGAAAAAAAACAGGGCAAAAGCAGACGGCGCAAAAGGTGTAACAGGTACATGCACAGTGTACACATTAACAACGTACACGTGCACAACGCTATAAGTTGGAGAGATGCTAGAGAGTCGGAGGATGGTATGCACGTACTAGAGTATGTATGTATACTTACTATACGGAGTATACATGCGTACATAGCATGTACAATCTTGGAAGCCGACACGGTTGCCCAGCTGCGGCGCGGAAGGCTTGCGCGCGCCATGTGATTGGTGGCTGGCAAGCTTTTGCACGCGACGTCGCCGTGTGAGACGGGGCTGTCGACGTGCATAGCGTCTTGTTTATCCTTTTCAACACATATTCTCGACCCCAACAATCCAGCCAGAGCTATTTGTTGCCGACGTGTCAGACGTCGTTTTGGCTCAAGAGAAACAATTTGGAAAAAATGCCGGTTGAATTGCGCAAGCGCAAGGCGCCACAACCTCCTCCTGCGCCGCCCCCGGCTACCAAGAAGACGGGCAGGGTAGCTGCTGCAAAGGGCAGAAAGGGGACAGAGAGCAAAAAGGCGAGCGCCAAGAAGAAGGCGGTGGAAGAGAATGCAGAAAAAGGAGAAGAGACTGTGGAAGCCAGCGACGAAAAGAAAGACGCAGAGAGCGACAGCAAGGAGACTGAAAGCGAGGATAAGGAGACCAAGAGTGACTCCAAGGAGACTAAAGGCGAGAGCAAGGAGGCCAAGAGCGACGGCAAAAGGGCAAAGGTCGCAGTCGGCGACGTGATTCAAGTCGACGACTTTGGAGGAGAAATTGAGACGAATGACGGCAGCAAGACGACGCTCAAAAAGCTCCTTGACGAGAGCAAGGCGGGAGTGGTTCTATTTACCTACCCCAAAGCCTCGACTCCAGGCTGTGTGTTGCCCCGTTTTCCTTTGCTCACCCCATTGGTGCTGTTGAAATGCTAACGCTGTCTATAGGCACTAACCAGGCTTGCCTCTTTCGTGACGCTTACGAGTCGCTGACAGGCGACGGGCTTGCTATTTACGGTCTGAGCACCGACTCGCCCAAGGCCAATACGACTTTTAAGGACAAGCAACGTTTGCCGTTTGCCCTGCTCTGCGATTTCCAGGCCACCCTCATTGCTGCCATTGGCCTCAAGAAGCAGCCGCGCGGCACGCAGCGCGGCGTCTTTGCCATTGACAAGGCGGGCAAGGTACTCGTCGCCGAGGCGGGCGGACCAGCGGCAACAGTCGATCGCGTCAAGGAACTCGTCAAGGAGATGAGCAAGTAGAACAATGTCTCTATGCGCTTTTCGCACGCGTGCGCTGGCTGAGTATTCTTGAATGGCTTTGCCAATTCACGCCCTTGAATGGTTGACGCGTTTGCTTGTTGCTGGAGAGGCGGACGAGGATGGAACTCTTTTTTTCGACATTTTGGACACCGGTATTCAATGGTATACACTAGGTAGCCTCTAGTAATTGATCGTGTTGGCTTTTCGACGCCTCCGTCTTGCAAACGAGCCGTCATGTCATGCGTCTCTTGTTATATTTTTATGCCAAAGACTGCCGTCTATACAAATCGATCCATGTCGAAATGTTAAGTTTAGAAGGAAGCACGCTATATGTACTACCTCGACTTGTGGTATAGGGCGATTTAATCCCAGATGTGTTTGCCAGCCAACCAAGTTTGCATAGGGTAAAAGACTGGCCATGTTTCGCTGACGGATATTCATCGGCTAAATAGGACGAATGCGAATGGTGACAGCCTCTTGGTGCGCCTCCGGCCAGCTCCGCAGCAGTGCCTCTCTTGCACCTAGGACTCACTTGCACCCTTCTCGCAGACATGGCGTCGAAAGCGGTTGCTAAGGCAGTGGCCGGAGGCGTTGTCTCCATATCACAGGTATAGCTTGACTACAAATTATGGCGCTTTCCTGTCCCATTGCGTCATGTCCCTAATTGTCAAGCCAGGCTTTACTAACGACGGGCAGAAACAAACACTACAGTCGACAGGATTCTGGGAAAAGGTCCGCCGTACTTTTGCCATTGACCCCAACCGCTCCAACGGTGTGCCTCTAAATCCTTGGTTCCGCAACCCGCCACCGGGCTCAAACGACCCCGAAGCCTACACGGACCCCGTGACAACACCAGCCGGCGACATTGCGGACAATCCTTACTGGAAGCGCGATACGCGGCGGGCATATCCTAAGCTCAGTGTCATGAGTCAAGGCGATGTTGTGCAGCTGCTGACGGTGGGGAGCGCGGCACAGCCCAAGATGGAGTTAGTGGGAGAGGCGGGGGAAAAGGCGTTGGTTGAGGCCAAGCAAGAAACCAACCTGGCGGCGTGCTTGGAAAAGCTTGGGGAAAAGACTCTAACCGAGGATGTATTTGTGGATGGGCTGCCTCCGCTACCAAGCGGAATGAGCTTGGTAGGGGATAAATGGAGCGTGCACAAGTACGAATTGGCTGAAGAAAGCTCGTATTCTGACGGGTAAGTCTGGCGGTGATGTTGTCGATGGAACATGCGTTTACTGACTTGAAAGACAGGTATCCATGCCGGTCATTTCGATGAGAATAGAAAGCTTGCCAAATGGACGCTAATACATAGGACTGCACTAGAAAATGAGTAGAAATTCTATCTTGGACGTTTATTTCTAGCTTAATCCGTGAAAATTATTACGTCGTCGAGATTCTTATATATATGGACTAGATGCTCGCAAGAAATTACTTTTTTGCATTTCGACTTCAACTAATTACACGTTCGACAACCTTGAGTTTTCCCTTCGCGCGCTTTATTCGATCGTCAAATTCATTAATAGCTTGGTCAGTGTTTAGAGTAGAGAGCGTGGCTGGTTCGACAAGGACATAGATAGCGCGAATATTCTTGTCAAGACGCAGGTTGGTGCGGGTTAAGAGAGGGAGAGTGCGGATGGCGCGACTTTCTGAAGAATTATGAGCTGTTATAGGATGACTCTGAGCTGGATGCGAGGTTGGAATTTGACAGGTGCTGTTGTCTGTGTCTGTGAGGGAAGCTCTTCCACTATGGTTGGCTTGCAAAGACTGAATAGGCAGTCTATTCGCCCATATAACAGCCTTGGCGGCTAGACAGCCGCATTCTAGAAACTTGTCGAACCCAGTCTGCATGCCGACGGTACGACCTTCGATGCGCCCGGCGCGAGAGCCATGGGCCAGGCCCTCGCGATAACCTTGTTGATAAAAGTCATTTTCTAAGTCGAGGACGTAGTCGAGAGGACTAGACATGTTGTGGAAAATATAGCGAAAAAGTAGCCAAGGGAAATAGTACTAGACTATAAACAGTAAATTAAATATAAAGATAAGGGGACGGGAAGTATTAGTAAAGAAATTTTTTTTTAAAATAATAAAATAAGTAAATAAATATTAAATAAATATTTAAAGTAAAAAGAAATAATTTTTAAAGTAATACTGCTAACTTAATATGCTGGCCTATAGCTAGTACTGCGGACCACGGGCTAGCCCGTTATAGTGACGGACCTTTGGTCCTCCGCGTATTAAAGCTCTCGCATCTTGGTCCCGAGGCGGACTAGCTCTACTTCTATGTCTGGCCCGTACTCAAGCGGCTATAAACTCGTCAGACTACATGAGTCCACACACGACTAGTATCACGTATATACCTTGGAGCACGTAGACTTGCTTTTGGCGCAAGCATGGCAATTGGCCGCAGATAGGTTTTCCTCTGGATCGCCAGTTTTCCCTATCTGGTTTATGAAAGCAGAAGTACTAGATACCTTTAGAGGTCCCTAGTGTAGAGATATATATATATATTATAGCACTGGCTTTGGCTATTTACAGTGGTCATTTATAGTGGTCATTTCAATTAAAAGGTTTATCGTCGAGGACAACTCAGCTAGAAGCCGTGATACAGTAGGCAAGGCAGCCAAAGTCTTGATTGATGATCATTCTAGGTTTCTGTCTGACTGCCAGCTGCTCACTTAATTGTCGTTTTCCGAGGCTCAGCCGAACCTAAGCCATGATTTTGCCCAACAGAAAGTAGAGGACGTGGGGTGCCAGGTACCCCTCGTCTCTACGTGACGCTCTCCGACTTCAAATTCCATCAATCAGCACGCCGTGACTACAAGTCGCCTCGTTGCTGATCGTCCATTCCACTTTGCAATCAGCACTCGCAAGGTGACCCGGGCTGCTCATGGCGGCACAAACACCCATCTTACCCATCAAGGGCAAGCGCAATGTCCTGGTAACCAGCGCCCTGCCATATGTCAACAATGTTCCACACCTGGGCAACGTGGTGGGTAGCGTGCTGAGCGCCGACGTCTTTGCCCGCTTTAGCAAGCTCCGCGACCGTCCCACGCTCTACATATGTGGCACCGACGAGTACGGCACCGCCACGGAAACCAAGGCACTGGAAACGGGCCAGACGCCACAAGAACTATGTGACGAATTTCACGCAAAGCACAAAGAGGTTTACGACTGGTTCCAGATTGGCTTTGATTACTTTGGGCGAACCACGACGCCGAAGCAAACGCAGATTGTCCAAGATATTTTTCTCAAACTGCATCAAAACGGCTTCCTCGAGGAACGCACCACGACACAGCCCTACTGCGAAAAGCATGAGGGATACCTTGCCGACCGCTTTGTCGAGGGTACATGCCCCAAGTGCAACTACGATGACGCCAGAGGCGACCAGTGCGACAAGTGCGGTGGCCTGCTTGACCCGTTTGACCTGATTAATCCACGCTGCAAGATTGACGGAGCTCAGCCGGTTCCTCGCGACACGAAGCACATTTTTTTGCTGCTCAACAAGCTGCAGCCTGATGTTGAAGAGTGGTTCGACAAGGCGCAAAAGGACTATGGCTGGCCGCAAAATGGCGTGAGCATTACAAAATCGTGGCTGAAAAAGGGCCTCGAAGGACGCAGCATCACTCGTGATCTCAAGTGGGGCGTGCCAATCCCGCTGCCCGGATACGAAAACAAGGTCATCTATGTCTGGTTTGACGCTTGCATTGGCTATCCTTCCATCACGGCAAATTACACGGACGAGTGGGAGCAGTGGTGGAAAAATCCCAACGAGGTCACCCTCTATCAATTCATGGGAAAGGACAATGTTCCCTTTCACACCGTCATCTTTCCAGGGTCCGAGATTGGTACCGGATATAAGTGGACGATGCTTAACCACTTGTCAACGACAGAGTACCTGAACTATGAAAACGGCAAATTCTCTAAATCACGAGGAATCGGCGTCTTTGGCAACCAGGTCAAGGATATCGGCATCTCGCCCTCGGTATGGCGCTACTACCTCTTATCCAACCGCCCAGAGGCGGGTGACACGCAATTTGAGTGGCACTCGTTTGCACAGGCCAACAATAGCGAGCTGCTGGCCAATTTTGGAAACTTTGTCAATCGCATAGTCAAGTTTGTAAATGCCAAATACGACAGCACTATTCCCGATTTCTCGGCCTCGTACAAGGACGAGACATTTGACTTTGCTGCCTGGATCACACGAATTAATACTTTGCTTGGCGAGTTTGTCGATTTATTAGAAGGCGTTCACTTGCGCGCCGGTGTCAAGAAGCTCATGGAGCTGAGTACAGAGGGCAACATGCTGTTACAGTATCGCCTCGACAATGCGAACCTCGAGGGCCATCCTGATCGGACGAGGACAGTCATTGGCCTTGCGCTCAACCTGTGCCTCTTGTTGGCATCACTGGCGTCACCGTATATGCCGTCGACAGCAGAAGCGATTTGCGAACAGCTCAATACGCCTCTAGGCATGATTCCGGATACGTGGACGCCCGATATTCTCAAGGGCGGCCACAAGATTGGCAAGGCGTGCTACCTTTTTTTGAGAATAGAAGATAAGAAGGTCGCCGAGTGGAAGAAGGAATTTGGCGGAACAGCCGAGTCTCGCGCGGCAGAAGAGGCGGCAAAGAAGAAGAAGCAGCTGGAAAAGGAGAGGAAAAGGGCAAAAAAGGCTGACAAGGCGGCAGGGCGGGCTTCGCAGACGCCGGCAAAGGAGGCTTCCCATGGTTTCAAGGCCAAGGCCCAGGACGAGGAGTCTGCGGCGGGAGGCATGGCGGCTTCGTCGGCAGAAGTGACCAAGGACTTGCCAATTCGCTCCAGACAGCCCAACTAACCATGAAAGGACTCTGCCATTCTTGTTGTTTGGCTTGGCTTTTGTGGGCGGACATGAGGGCGCGGGTTGACGTGGGAAATTATATGGCTGAAAGGGAGGCTAATGGCGCTGGGAATGGAGCTGCTGGGCTGTGTAGCAAGGTTTGGCAAAGAAGAGTATAAAGACTGGGCAAGCGAGCTGGCATAGATATCTTTCTTTCTTTTTTTGTTTCAGAGATCTACATATTGTAGATTTTATCAAAACTTGTTAAGAAAGCAAGGAGGCGGATGAAGGTGTGAATAGAGAAAAAGGTCTTTTATGTATAATATTTGTATAACATCAAGGAGGGTTGAATGGGCATGAGGCACGAGTCTTGTCATATAGCAAGCAAGCACCAAGATGATGTATTGTGCAGCGAGAGACGTCACCGACAACTGCTGCCCCACCGCTGCCCCTCGATACACTCGATACACTTGACACATGGCTCATGCTGCAGCGCGTCACCCGTCTGGCAACAAGATCATCACCAGCACGAGAAACATGGCATCACCATTGATCTCCATCAGTCACATCTTGGCTGCTGCGCCTACCACCGTCAGGGGCCAGCCCACACAGCTGTCGGCTGATTTCAAGGGCCAGCGAATAGCCTACGCGGTCAGTCCCCATGTCGTCTCTCTCCCGTCCTCGACGCTGCCTCTGACATGAGACGCTGCTCCAGTCTGCAAAGTCCATTTTTGTCCGCTCCATCGACAATCCGGCCGACTGTAAAGAATACACGGGCCACACTGCTCCAACCACAGTAGCCCGTTTTGCCCCCAATGGCTTCAAGGTTGCAAGCGGCGACTCAAGCGGCGTCTTGCGCGTCTGGGAGCCAGAGACGATTGAGGCCACCAGGGGAGAATACGCCATCGTCTCGGGGCGCCTCAATGACATTGCCTGGGACGCCGAGTCGCAACGCCTCATAGCCGTCGGTGATGGCAAGGAGCTCTATGGCCGCTGCATCACAGCCGATAGCGGCAACTCGGTAGGCGAAATAATTGGCCATTCGAAGTCGGTTAATGCTGTTGCAATCAAATCTCAGCGCCCATTCCGAGCCGCGACTGTTGGTGACGATGGCAACATGGTCTTTTACCACGGCGCGCCATACAAGTTCAACGATAAGAGCACCCAGCACAGAGGCTTTGTCCTTGGCGCTGCCTATGCCCCAGACGGCAACACCTTGGTGACTGTGGGTGCCGACAAGACAATACAGCTATATGATGGAAAGACGGGCCAGCCTACCAAGCAGGTTGGCCAAGGCGAGCACACTGGAAGCATTTTTTCTGTGGCATGGTCGCAAGACGGCAAGCGCTTCGCCACGGCCAGTGCAGACCAGACTGTCAAACTGTGGGATGCAGACACGGGCTCAGTCGTGCAGACCTGGAAGTTTGGTCAAGGCGTCAGTATCCGGGATCAGCAAGTTGGCGTTGTTATCCCCTACGGTCGCACCGATGGCCTCATCATCAGCATCAACCTCGAGGGCGAGCTCATATATCTGAACCAAGGAAAGAATGAGCCCCAGAGAGTCATACAAGGGCACAATAGGGGCATCACAGCCATGACTGCTTCGTCAGATGGCAGGGGCGACAGCATCTGGACTGGTAGCTTTGATGGCAGGGTCTGTAGTTGGGACATGGAGACTGGACTCGCCTCAACAGTCGACGGTGAACCTCATACCAACCGAATAGCCCAATTGGCTGGGCTTTCGGGAAAAATTTACAGTGCTGGCTGGGACGACAAGCTCAAGATTGTCGACGAGTCAGCCTCGATGTTTTTGGGCCAGGCCCTGACACTTCCCGCACAGCCCAAAGACGCCAGCGCGTCTAAAAGTGCCGTCTACGTTGCCACTATTTCTGGCATCGCAGCATACGCCAATGGAGAGCTGCTCAAAGAGACGAGCTTGGAATATAGTCCCGGAGCTATTGCCGCCTCTGGCTCGCTCGTGGCTATTGGTGCCGACCAAAACTCGGTACGGATATACAAGGCTGATGGCAGCGGCAATTTGCAACAGATACAATCCATGAAGAACCCGGCGGGCACCATCTCGGCCCTTGCTTTTTCCAAGGATGGCTCACATCTCGCCGCCGGCAATAGCGTCGGCAAGATCTATGTCTACAAGACAGATACGTGGGAGCTTGCGGCTGATAGATGGTCGGCACACACTGGCCGTGTCATTTGTATATCCTGGCATGACAGCGGCGCCTACGCTGCTAGTGGGAGCCTTGATACGCATGTCTTTGTCTGGTGCTTGGAAGCCAAGAATCAGGGCAAAAGAATCAAGGCTGCAAATGCTCACAAGGATGGCGTCTATGGCATATGCTGGGTGTCACAGGGGCGGCTGGCCAGTGCTGGAGGGGATGCAACGGTCAAGCTGTGGGATGTCAGGAACTTACCATGATGAAACGTCTATCAGTACAAAGCTCATCTCGTGACTTTTTTATTCTTCAGAGCAATCTGCGCATCATGTTTATGCAATAAATTTGACGCTACGTGCTGCGACGAAAACTAGGGCGACTTGTAAATATTTATCGAAATGCCCCTAACATGAAATGAAGAGGAAAACCAAAGGTAGCCACGCCTGGCTTCTGGGTACCATTGAAGACAAATCAAACTCCAAAAATATGACACCATGATGGCCATGGTCAGAGATGTGCGGTCTAAAATCAAGCGCGATAGTTTAAGCGCGAACGTCGTCTTCTACACGATTAGTCATTGGCCATGGTGGCATCTTCTTCCTGAGTCTCCGCCGGCTTGATGTGCCAAAGACGGAGTGCTTCTTTGCGGGCATAGAGAGCCTTGTTTGGCGGCCATCGTGACCTGTTATCTTCAAAGAGCAGATTCGACTTAAGAATTGCCTCTTGCAGATCATCACGGCTGCGGAGCAGCATAATTAGTGACAGGCATCCTCACGGACCTGGTGGGAGGAAAGGGGGGGGGGAGAACCAACCTGGCCTCGGCCCTAGTGGCGTATCCCTCATCTGCGAGATGCTTGGCTAGTTCCTCTTGGTGGTTATCTAGCAAGCTTGTGTTCGGGACTACGATTATGGGGATGCCAAGTTTCCACGCATCTAGAATAGTCCCGGTGCCTAAATCCCCATAGTTTTTTAGCATTTGCATGCAACACGGGTCGTGTTGAGTGTCTCGAGTAATTTAACCCACCTCCATGTGATATGACGAGACCTTGTAAACGATGTGCCTCGGCACGTTTGCAAAGGACCATGTCATCTTGCACGAGGTTCATTGTCACGCCGAAAACTGTCACCTCGAGCTCGGGTACAAGTTCATCTTGAAGCTCGACCAGTCGTGTGCTGGCCCAAGAGATATCGGGTCCGCACTGGATGCGAAGGCTGGTGAAGCCCTGATCACGAATAAAGGCCCAAAAGGCAGGCTCAAGGACTTGTTGAATGAGCTGCTTGAAGCCTACCGTGGCGCCGACAGTGACGAGACAGTGGCGCTGAAGAAATTTGGCCGCTTCAGTCATAATATTAAGATGATAATGAAGAAACAATTGCTTGTTTTATTCTAGACGGTGTTTGTAGTAGTGGCGGGGATGAGTTGCAGCTACTGTAGTACTGCTTAGCGAGGTTACTAGTACTAGTACTACTAGTAGTAGTAGTAATGAGAGACGAGAGATGGAGCATATGAGTACGGAGGCAGCTTTCAAAAGTTATGTCAGGGCAGGGGTCTAGATAATTGCTTTTTATTACGAATCCCTCTAATTGAGGCTTGAAAATTAGGCTAGGAAGCCCCGTATTATTTTTGTATAGTAACCTTCCCCTCTTTCTTTATCTTTATAACCCGTACGGATCTTGTAATGGCCCTAAAGATAGATATTGCGACGAGGGCTTCGGCAATTACCTTTAAATATAGCGGTAAGGTTGCTCTCTTAGTAGGCATCTTAAGCTAGCAAGAAAAGATTAGGGCTTAGATTAAACGAATTCCAAGGTATGTATAAGAAATCATTAAGCTAGAAGGAGGAAATAAGTACAAGGAAGGCAGGGAAAAGCCACAGCTAAATTAGGTGGTGGCGTTCCCAATGCAGCTTAGCTAAATTATCCCTGCCCTGACATGACTTTTGAAAGCTTCCTCCGTATGTATGTATGTATATAAGCCGATTCGTACTAAAAGCATAGAAATCGGAAAAAATTCGGCGGTTGCACAGTGTCAAACAATCTTGGGAGCTAGGTTTTTGAAACTCAATATATCCTCGACTTCAAGATACAACACTCTTGCCCGCGACGGCATGGCTTCGGCGTCCAATGCTGCCAGGCGGTGCCTGATGGCGCTCCATTGCGCACCCCGCGCACAAAGACCATCCCGAGTGACGTTCCTACCCCCAGCATGTGTCGCTACTATTAAGCCATTTAGCACCACGCTCACGAGAATGGCCGACGAAGCTGAGACCAAAGACGAAGACGCCGAGGCCAATGCCGAGCCTGTTCTTTTGAGAAAAATGTATAAAAATTTTGTGAAAGAGGCCACGCTGGAAAATCTTCAGGCACTAGACACAATGGCGCAGGAGAACGGCTTTAATTCTATGGAAGATGAAGTGGAAGCGGCCTTGGTGGAACGTAAATTGTTGAACGAAGACAAGGAAATGATGCAACGAATTACGACGGAGCTGAACCAGAGGAAGTCTGTTCCCCCCACCTCTTTTTGGCACGACGAGGACGACGAAGAATGCATTGAGGATGAAGAGGAATTTGACGACGACGACATTACTTCCATGGCTCACGGAAAACTGGAAGAAATACGAGATATGCGGCATTATGCTCGGTTGACGGTCTGGGAGATGCCATTACTTGCCAGTGAGTTTTGCTTCATCAAAGCCAAAATGTGCCATGACAAGTCTGAGATTTTAATGCATCATGCCAGAGTTCGCCAAGCCATTTGTGCCACCTAGCAATGAGGAAATACTGCGGTGGCGCTACACATCATATATGGGCGAAGTACATCCGGCAGAAACAAAGGTGGTATTACAATTCGAGGTCAAGGGCCTTGGACTTGAGCCAGTGCAAGCAAACAAGCTCAGGAAACTCGCTGGGCCGCGGTACAATCCAGAGACAGACGTTGTCAAGATGAGCTGTGAAAGTTTTGAGCATCAGGCGCAGAATAAGCGCTACCTGTCAGATCTGGTGGAGAGCCTCGTCGAGGCGGCTAAGGATCCGACAGACACGTTTGAAGACGTGCCGCTGGATGTGCGACACCATCAGCCACGAATCAAACCGCGATTCCCACCTGAATGGCGAATGTCGGATCAGAGACAAGATCAGCTTGAAAAACATAGATTAGCCGTGATTTCTGAGGATCACAAGAAGGCGACGGAAGGGAAAATTATTGATGGCAAGCAACTCATTGACGACTGGCTATTGAAAAAGAAGATGGGGCTGGATACAAAGCTGGAGTCGCAAAGAGCAAAGTTTCAGTCGCCAAAGATGTCGGCATGGCCGGGCAAAGAAAGTCGGTCGTTAGGCACGCGGAAGGCTTGGAGGTAGAGAGAGTTAAAGCATCACTGTAGCTATACTTGCCATGGTTAGTTGTACAAGAAACCCGAGACAAAAGGCTCCCTATATGCGAGAGACGTTGACGCCACTGGTTGCCCAAGACGGTTGGGATAACCTTGTTTGGCGGCAGTGGGGGCGCCCAAGAGTTGGTGTTTACCTGGCTAGCTGCTGTGGCCGGCGAGCTCCAGGTGCCGAGGTCTCAGCTGCTTGCGTTGATTACTACTAGTTACTGTAGTCAATTGCTAGACTCCTTGCAGAGTCATTTCTGGCTGCAGACAATAGTGCCAGCCTGCACGGCCAATGCTTCAATGCATGCAAACCATGGACCTAGCATCTTGGAAAGGGGCTATATTTCGCCTAGGTAGGCATCGAAATATGCCTAGCTGTGCTGTGCATTTAGCCACCACGAGGATGGGGTAGCATTATTTGAATGTGGCCACACCGGCGCCTCGGAGCCCGCTTTTTTTTTCTCTTTTTTTCCCTTTTTTTTTCAGTTTGAGGACTGCCGATAGTGCATGTATTCATGTACTACCTACTAGTGTCACAGGCAGGGATAAAATAGGCGAAAAGGCATTAAGTAA